>SNQJ01S0039407.1:141737-152050 GCA_010110895.2 Picea sitchensis
CCCCTTCTTTTCCATAATCTCTAAAGGTCCCATGAACCTAGGATATATTTTATCACCCTTTACAAACTTGATCAAACTCTTATGTGGTTTCACCCGTAAGAAGACTCGATCACCAACTTCAAAATTACGGTCGACATGGTGTGGATTGGAATAACTCTTCTGTCGATCCTATGCTTCTCTGATCCTTTGTCTTATTTTTTGCATATGATATTCCATTTCTTGGATTGCTTCTGGTCCCACCAGGACCCTATCATCAAGTCGATCCCAAATCAAAGGTGTCTGACACGGTCGCCCGTAAATAAATGCGAAAGGAACCATCTTAATGGTGCTTTGGTAACTGTTGTTATATGTGAATTCTAGGAGTGGAAAGAATTCCTCCCAATGCTCATGTTGGTCCATCACGTACATACACAACATATCCTCCAAGATTTGGTTTTTTCATTCGGTCTTCCTGTCTGTCTCCGGGTGATACACGATACTAAATTGAAGTTGGGTTCCCAAGGTCTATTGGACACTATTCCAAAATCATCTAGTAAAAACCCATCCTCGATCAGATATAATCCTCTTAGGCATGCCATGCAGCCTCGCAATATCACTGATGAAAACTATAGCTATGTCAGGTGCCTGATATGTTGTACGCACAGGAATAAAATGAGAACTCTTTGTCAGAGTGTTGACAAACACCAAAATCGAGTTGTGTATCCTTGCCGTCAGTGGAAATCCAACAATGAAATTCATCAAAATGACCTCCTATTTAGATTCTGTAATAACGTTCAGCTGTAGTAATCCTGCTGGATGTCTATGTTCAACCTTCACATGATGACATTCTATACATCTTGCCACATAGTTGACTATGTCTTCCTTCATTCCTTTATAGAATAATAAGGGTTTAAGGTCATCCCTCATCGTCATGACTCCTGGGTGAGCCATGTACACTGCTCTGTGAGCCTTGTTTAGGATCATACTCCTCATCTTTTCGTTGGGTGGTACATAAATTCAAATTTTAAATCTCAGTAATCCATCATTGTCCATAGTAAATCCTTCAAATTTTGGTACCATCATTGGGTTTTGTCCAATAAAATCCTTGACCTCTTGTACCAGTCATCGTTGCGTTTCAAAGTAAGAATATTTTCACGTAGATTTGTCTGAAGAGGCATCACCAAAAATATGTGTGGTATCTAGCTCAATGCATACACAACTCTGTTCATTGTTCCCTTTATGTAAGTAATCTCTAAATCGTACTCGCTAAGCAATTCCCACCAACGTCATTATCCCGCCTTCAAGTCACTTTGCATAAAGATGTGTTGTAGTCGACAGTGGTCCCTTTTTTAAGTTCAAACTTTCGTCGTATAAGGTAGTGTCTCAAAACTCTCAAGGAATAAACAATGACTAACAACTCCAAAATGTGCGTTGCATAGTTCTCCTCATGCCTTCTCAACTTTCTCGAGATGTAAGCGATCACTCGATCGTCTTGCATCAAGACTTCACCTAAGCCTTCTTTGGATGTGTCAGTGCATACCAAGAAGTGCGTGTCCAGGTCAGGGACCTTTAGTATCGATTTTGTTGTCAACAAATCCCTGAGCCTACAAAATGCTTCCACACATTTCTCGGTCCAAACAAACTTCTTGTTCTTCTTCTACAATTCCGTGATTGGATTTGCTATCTTTGAAAAACCCTTGACGAACCATTGATAGTATCCCACTAAACCCATGAATTTATGCACTTCGGGGAAATTCGTCAGCGCAGGCCATTCCATAATAGCCTCAACCTTTGTTGGATCCACAGTGATACCTTCGTTGGAGATGRCATGCCCTAAGTAGTGAATCTTTGATTGATAAAACAAGCATTTAGACAATTTCCCATACAATTTTTTTCTCTCACAAACACTGTAGTACCAAGTGCAAGTGCTCTTCATGCTCCTCCATCATCCAAGAGTAAATCAAAATATCGTCAATGAATACTTGGATGAACATTTCCAAGTATTCACGGAAGACCCCATTCATTAAACTCACAAATATCCCTGGGGTATTCGTTAGTCCAAAAGGGAAAATAGTAAACTTGTAATGTCCAAACCTTTTCTTAAGGCGGTATTAGGGACGTCATCCTCCTTGTTTTATAACTAGTGATACCTTGATCTCAAGTCAATCTTCAAAAACACTATCGTGCCTTTCATATAATCAAACAAATCATCAATCCTTGGCAATGGATACTGATTCTTGATCGTTTCCTTGTTCAATTGAGGGTAGTAAATGTAGAGTCTCCATGACCCATCCTTCTTCCGTATGAATATAACGGGCGCACCCCATAGTGGAAGACTTGGACGTATAAGTCCTAGGTCTAGCAACCCCTTCAGTTGCATTTTCATCTCCTGTAACTTTGGGGCCGACATCCGATAAGGCGTTCTTTTTATTAGTTCAGTCCCCAGTTTTAGGTCTATGTTAAATTCCAACTCCCTCTCTGACGAAATATCAGGTAACTCCTCAGGGAAGACATCTTCCAACTCTCTCACCACCAGAAGGTGTCCTAGACCTTTCGCTACTCCCTTCTTGTTTAACGCAAGGATCGCATAAATCTTCCATCCCTTGCGCATGCCCTTCCATAGTTTAAAGGAAGACATGAACCTCAGGGAGACTCCTTGGTTCCAATCTATAATCGTGTGTCTCTATCCCTCATCAATGACCATGCTCAACCGATTCGTCTTACAGTCGAGTATCGCATCATGTGATTCCAACTAGTTCGTACTGATCATGACATCATAACAACCTAAGGTTGTGACATACATGTATTCAAGTGTGGAACATACCGAAGCAGCTCCATAAAATGGGCCTCGTACTCTAGCACCATATGGCCTCCCTGTCGCAAGGTGTTAAACTCGTTGAGCTGATGCTCAGTGAATTCCTCAGATAAATACCTCTCCTGGAACTGTTCCTCGAATAGTTCCTATGACACGTCTTTGAATGCCATGTTCGATTGCGGCAGGAGCATCTTCCTTCATAGAAGATCCCTCCCCTTCAGTTGAAAGACTACCCTATGGACCTTCATGTTGGAGTTCGTAATCACGAAGCGTGGAGCACATCGCCTTTCTCTCCAGCCATGCCTCGACATTTGAGTCGTCTGCAACACTCGTGGACTTGAGAACTTATCCCTCTCAAGTTCTCGGTGAATGATAATGGTACTAGCTGGTGCACACTGTGGACCCTCAAGGTACAGGCGCCCTAGCCTTATCTCAATGCATATGGTGAATCAAGGCCTATAAAATTCCCTGGAAGGACCTTGTCAGACCATCATCATCCCTTACAACAATCGAATCTAGCCCAAGTACTTTTTCTTCCCCTTGGGGTTAGATTATGAGGGCACGGGAACTTCTGGAGGCGTCACACCTCCTTCCGAAACATCGCATTGTGAACCTCTGTAGTGTCCTCTATTCGCAATCACTGCATGGACACGTTAAAGTTCTAAATAGTGCTAGTTTATTACTCAAGGGTTTTCAACAGTGGAAATCATGGTGATCCACAGTCGCAAGGTTCAACCCGCTCTGATACCATATGTAACGACCCTTATACGTTACGAATTCAACCGACGCAAAGAAATGATTTTTTTTTTTTTTAAGCAGGAAGGTAATCGAAAACAACAATTAATCAACACAACTTGAAAATGAACACAACTTATAGAATCATGCAACAGATAACAATGAACCAACATACTAACATATCATGCAATTGGTTGAAAAATGTGATAATCAATAGACAGATATAAACAACTACTCGCCCAACACAAGCAAGAGAACGCCTACAAGCTAAAGGACAACATCAACAACCCGACACAACAACTTCGACGACTAGTAACTAGAAACATCTACAGTGTGCAAAACCAATCACATTAAGGCGTTACAGAACCAAGTGCTAACATCCATGACAAAAAAAAATATGCCCACATTGGGAATCACAAGACTCCGACCAAGTTATCATTCGCATCTATCTGTCAGGGTGTGCAATGACTCCCTCATCAGGAATCGTGCCGTCACAAAGTGGTGGGCATGACAGTAACCAAGGTGAAACATAACGTATCTAGACCAATAACCCAAGAAAATTGCAACACGCTAGGGGACCCAATTAACTGTCAAATATAAGAAGACCATACCCAAGCACCCAACCGACAAGTCAACAAGATGGAAGGTGACATCATTCAATAATTAAATTGTGCAACCAACCGAAGAATTCTTGTTTTCTTATGAGGCACTTTTCAAGGAAGTCTCCCACACTGTAAAACATAATTAATTTGAATAATATCTAAAAATTCATGTGCATGGGTATTCTATTTTAATTCTCTATATAATATAATGTTATTTGAAAGCTAGCTTAATCATATGAGGTGTAAGAAATTAGTACTATACATTTTTTTAATTCAAATAATGTTACCATCATAAACAAGGTAATTGAGATATTAAGAGCATAAAATTTTTGTTGTTATGTTTTATGGTAGGGACAACAAGGAGAATGGTTGTATGTAATTCATTCTGGACTATAAATTTCATGTTAGTGAGTAGTGAATCCTTTCATTATCATTTGAGCATATTAGAACTGTGTTTGACCAAGTTAATCAGAGATCAAAATTCGTTGTGTTTAGATAATATAATAATACATTGTCTATATAAAAAGATGTTGTCTATCCTAAATTTGACAGTCGTGAAAGGAAAAATCAACATTACAAATATTTTGAACCAAGAGCCAGCCACAAATCAGTGACCTCAGAAGAAGTTTCTTGCCATTGTTACAATGCTTCTATTATAACAATACTAACCACAATATCTTTCTAACCCATCAACGAATATTTAGGAAATGTATTCAAATATCTCTCTTGTCATAAACCATAAATCACCTTTCCATCATGGTTGAAATCCTCACCATTCAATGAAAGGAAACAACTCATTAAGAGGAGGTGACGGTATTCTAGGGTTTATAAATAATTGCATAATAATCTTTTTGACTTCATCATAATATAAAGAGAATGTGTAATAGTTATACATTTCGATCTCATAATTAGTCAAATCACTTAATCACCCTTGTCACTGGTTAATTCATGCAATAACCTTTTCCCATGATGCACATAGGAAAATTGTGCTTTACCTTTTTACATATTTTTTTGAAGATGGTAATAAGTAGAAAAGTATCCACTACATTGAAATTCAAGCACAAGCTTCACGGTTGGAAAAATGGAGAAATTTTTAGACAAGCCACGTTGGCGTTGGCATGTCAAACAAAATGTGTGTGCATTTTGAGCTCTTCAATGCTGAAATCATTCAGAGATAATGTACCCATGCTCCTGTTGGCATTGCAAGTAAAAGGTGTATCCATTTTAACCTTGACAATGTTCAGCTTATTCAAATACAATGTACAGGTCGAGATTATTCAAACCAATATAATTTTAATCACTAACCATGAACACTTTACTTGAATTCTCATTGCACTTTACATGAACACTTTACTTGAATTATCCTATTAAAAAATCGTTGTCATCTATAATAAAAATCTTTTCATCATCTATATATATAATCGTTGTCATCTATAATATATAATCTTTGTCATATACAATAAAAATCGTTGTCATCATCTATATATATAATCGTTGTCATCTATAATATAAAATTGTTGTCATCTATAATAAAAATCATTGTCATCATCTATATATATATAATCGATGTCATCTATAATATAAAATCACTATCTTCTATAATAAAAATCAATGTCTATATAATAAAGTATTCATTGTCTATCATGCATTAGATAAAAATGCATTCATACACATGTCGTCTGTCATACTCACGCAGTCATGAAGTATGATGAAGCATTCACTGTCTTTTAAATATATTTGTTGTCTTTTAAACATATGACGTGTTGTCTATAAAAGTATGATATTGCAATTATAAATTCGCTGACATTGATATGCTATACTAACATCGCTAGAATAACATTATTGTTGTATTAAATTGCCATAATAGCATCGTTGTAATAAAAATATCACGATGATCAATAGCCATATTAATATCTCTATAGTAAATTTATCATTGTAATAAAAATCAACATAATAACATTGTTGCAATAAATTTTTCATTATAATCATTCGCCAAATAATATCGCTGTGTAGAAACTGGGGGATTCACTCTAAAATAAAAATGGGTAAAAGGTTGTGTAATCCTGGGCGAAATCGCTACCTAAGAAGTGCATAAAAATGATTCAAGATCAAGAATGGGAGTCGAACACATGCAATAATCCTTCAAAAATGATTCTGGGTAAAACAAATATGGGAAAAACGATTTCTTCAGAGGTTAATCCTTGAAAGATTAATCACTCACGCAAATTTTAAACATTCCAAAGAAACGAATAGTTGATCATTCAAGGAAATGCAGAGGTAATCACTCAAGGAAATGCAGAGGTAATCATTCAAAAGAAGCACAACGGTTTTGGGAGTTTAAGCAATCAAAATGAAAAGGTACTCGTTCACAAGAAGGCACTAGGATTAGAGATTAATCATAAGAGAAAAATGCAAACATAAGTAAGGGATAGATAGCTGGGTGAAAAATTATCCTTCATTTATTATCCATGCACATGAAAGAAGGGCATTTGAATCTATAGGTCTTTAAACACCACAGTGACGACTGTCGATTCGTCTCCTGGCCGACTGCTCAGGAACAGACTAATAATTTAAGGGATAAGGGACAGAAGATAAAAACTTATTTTTTCTTCATATTAATCAATAAAAACAAACGCAGAGAAATCATTGCAATCAGAGGTTGGGTTCTCCATGGGAAATCAATTTAGAATACAATGAGCAAGGGGATTACAAATATCATAGGAAAGCAGGTGCAAGAAATCTCATGGCAATGAAATCTTCAACCAAGCACAAAAAAATAACATGTGTAAATTAAATTTCATTGCAAGTAACAACTTTAACAGGCATACCTTATCCAAATGCAAATGCTCCGAAGTTGTTTCCCACGTGCACTCCATTCAACTCCTGCTTGCTAACCGATGTGACCTCACCGGTACCTCGTAGCTAACGCTAGAGGTAATATTCTTCCCTCTGATCTCCCCGATCCATAAAGGGGCCACACACACAATACCAAAGAATGATAGCACCCAGCGCGCCTCGCAAGGTCAAGATACCACTCGTTACCCGAGATGGGTATCCCAAGTCCCACAAGAGAAACTTCAATCAAGATAAATTTCAGCAGCGTAACGTTGCGCAAAAATATCAGATCCATACTCCTCCTCCATCCTTTTTATAGAGTTTTCAAGTAATTAGTTTCCCAAATTTTCATTAAATTCCTTTTTCATTTAATTAATTTCGAAAAACCTCCCCCGTACACATGTCGCTCGAACCACTAGTTGCACTATAAAATAAATTTTATTAAATAAATAAAAGTTCCTGTTTCCCTCATCCACCTAAGAGAATTCCTAAAAATGCTCCTCGGTGTCCCAAAATTCCTTTACACTTCTTAAATGACGTATGCCTTACTTAATTGCTAGTGGAGTTCATAATTAGAGAGTTACAAAGGCAAGATTCCTTACTAAGTTCGACATTCAATGTTTTCTTTAACTCTCCCCTTTTATTTAAGTTTCCCTTTTCCCTTAGATTCCTATTTCTTTTAAGTTTCCTCCTTTTTCCTTTTTAACTAAAAAAAATCAATTTAGCAAGTGTAGATAAAACAACCATTTACCCTTTTTCCTTTTTAATTAAAAATTAATTTAGCAAGTGTAGATAAAAACAACCATTTACCCCTTTTTAAAAATTTAATCCTCCATTATCATTTTGACTTTAATAAATAAGTTTGAATTTCTTACCCCCCTTCTTGTTACATGCTTATTTATTATTATTTTTTTTTGACCACATGTTCTACTTAGACCTAAGTTTTATTTTCACTAGGTTGGGCGACAATTTTTTATTAGGAAAGAAATTGTTTTTAAACCTTACTTATCACATCATTGATTTTAAGGTCGTCTAGGTCCTAAGGAGGCATAGTTTTCTAGGCACTAGTTTTATTCACTTACCAGTTAAAATCACGATGTGCCCTTCAAGACGCACTAGGTGCTCCAAGGGTGCCACTCGCATCTTTTCATATTCCTTGCATGACGTTCCCTTCAAGACACACTACATACTCCAAGGGTGCCACTCACCTCTTTACACAAGTTTGATAATGGAGTTCATCCAATTTGGGCTATGTCTTCGGGTCTGCTTCCAATAGAGACCTATTTATTAATGCTCAAATGCTTGCGTTTTACATTGACCTTTTTACACGTTTCTCAAACTCAGAAACAAAGCACACCACCGAATTCCTTGTGAAATTTCGTTAAAACTGAGTATAAAGTTCAAAAAATTCCATGCCAGAACCCCGAGGCATGCATTACGATGAAGCCTCTGTTATCACCCTATAAATTTAACATCAATTTATGGGTGATATTGTAGCACTTTACATTATGTGCTCATGTTTTAGAGCCATGCATCCAACATACAAAAATCAGTGCCAAAGTACTAGCTGGTACCAAGATCAAGCATTCGAGACAAGCAAATTCATACACATGAAGTGCACCATCAAATAGAATCAAAGGTCAAAATGAAAAAGTTTGATTTTAAGTGTATTTGTGTCCTCATGTTCTTATATAGGCTCCTTTGTAATTTTTATCAAAAATATTGAGCACGAGGCCCAATCTCCAAGTCTAGGTCACATGCCAATGCAACAATACAACACGTAGGTCATATCCCAACACCAAGTCACAAGGGAGGAGCACACATAACCATTTGAGAAAACTTAGTGAAGAAAGAGGAAAGAAGAGGAATTATGACAGCCATATACATATGTGCAGATCTGAAATGCAATAAAAGACAACAAACCATAACACGCAGATTGATAACGGAGTTTGGCACAACTTTGCCTACGTCTCCGGGCCTTTTCTCTGTGAGGGAGGAATCTTTATTTCTGTTTGAAAGCTCAAAAATACATTGTTGCAATGCCAAATGGATACAAGACCAATCTGGTCATGTTCGTCCAGATATCTAGAACCATGCAAAGAAAACGACACGCAAAACGGACGTTCGGAGCTCCCAGAAATGGTCCGACAACGTCTCCTCCTCAACAACTTCTCTGCCTCAAACTGGCTTTGGCTTGGCTTTTCCTCAGCATCATTCTGCTCTGAATACCCTCAAAGTTTTCCCCATGGCCCCAAACAAGCCTTGGTTATATAGTTTGGAAGTAGTTGCACATCTCCAACTTCCTCCAAGAAGTTAGGCTCCAAAACTACCCAATAACTCCCAAAAATGGATTAATTACATTAAAAATAACAAAAAGTGGTTAAAAAACCCACTTTATAACTATAATGTAGTTAAAATTCGGATAAGCCCCCCGAGCCTTGGCGCGCGCCCTTTATCATGGTCATATGGGATCATGTGGCCACGCGCTAGCCCAAAGGCTAAGCGCGGGCCACCCCTGCTAACTCCAACATAACGATCATATGTCATTTGCATATAGAACCTCGGGCTAGGCCTTAACTGCCGCGCCCCTTTCCGTATGACCAATGGTCACATGCAACATTTAAATAGAAGCACGGGCTAAAAAATCCCACGCGCACGTTCTATCAGCTATTAAGTATATGGCATGGTCATATTACGCAACAAATGACCACGGGTCGGGGCTAAGCCCTGACTCGACCCCCTGCCAACGATAACATAGTTTAAAGTTAAATACATTTAAACCCGTATTCATTACAAGTACCACCCAGTGGCCCATTGGTCAAATGGTCATTGTGAAGGCTTTGTCATAGAGGGAGGTCACCGATTCAAATCCGGTCGACTACCAAACTTTTGAACAACCCATTAGCCAATAAAGGGGTGCCACGTGGCAGCCTGTGTTTGGCCCACGTGGCACCCAATCACTTGCCAAATAAATGCCACGTGTTGACATCTGATTCGACAACTGCCAACCAATAATTGCTTGCCACGTCACCATGTGACAAATCATCTTCCATACGCCATGTCATCTGACACGTAGGCTGCTGACGTCATCTGTGCCATGTGTCAATCGCCTATTGGTCCACGTTAATTCACCGCGTCAGCTTCCATACAGTCCAGTCAAACCTGTCATGTCATCGCCATACTGTCTCCAGTCATCCTGCCACATCAGCTGCTGACGTCACCCGTGCCACGTGTCACCCTTTCAGTGGTGACATGTGTCACCTCGGGATTGGTCTAGCCGTGCGCCAAAAACTCCAAATCTGCCTACCACGTGGCACTCCTTGGAGCTGCCACATGTCACCTATATA
>SNQJ01S0039408.1:17012-34767 GCA_010110895.2 Picea sitchensis
GATCTTGGTTGGATCCACATGCACACCCTACTCATCCATGATGTATCCAAAATTTGTATTCTGTACATGTCGAAGGAACACTTCTCCAAATTGGCATATAACTTGTGCTGTCGTAGGGTGCCCAAGACCTATTGAAAGTGCTTCAAATATTCCTCCCAGGATTTTCTGAAGATGAGGATGTCATCTAGATATAGGACCACAAAGGAGTTTGTTAATGGACATAATATATCATCCATTATCCACATGAATGTGACCGGGGAATTAGTCAAGCTGAAAGGCATNGACCAACCACTTGAAGAGTCCTTTAGACTTGAAGTGTGTCTTTCATACATCAATTGTCTCAATTAACACCTAGTGGTAGCTTGACTTTAGATCAATCTTACTGAAAAATTTGGTGCCCTTAAGATGATCTAGAAGATCATCAATCTGAGGGATTGGGTACCGGTTCTTGACTGCGATCTTTCTCATGGCTATGTAATCAATACAAAGTCTCCATGTCCCATCCTTCTTCTGTACTCGAATAATTGCGCCCCCACAAGGTGAGGATAATGGTATGATGTGATCATTCAAAATTAGATCTTGTATTTGGCGTTTGATTTATTCATTCTCCATAATAGAGCTCCCATATACAATGCCGTTAGGTAGAGGATAATCGAGTGTCAAATCAATTGAGTGATTTACCTGACAGTGCAAAGGAAGCCCAATAGGCGAGGGAAATATGTCTTTGTTATCTTCTATTATCTTTCCACCTACTGATTTCGTGTAGAGTGACCTCGTGTAAAGGTTTTGGTGGTTGCAACGAATTTATGGCAGGACCATAAAGAGGATAAATCTCCTTGTCTGAGAGACCACCTTTCTACATTGCTTCGTGGAGATCAAAGAGATTGCAATAGTTGGGACTGCCTCCGGTACCCCATAGAGTTGATCTCCCAAAGTAATAATGACACTACAAGGTCTAGATTCACAAACACAATGATGCTTCCACATATATGGTTTTCCTAAAATAAAATCACAACCTTCAAGGGGGGTAACATAAAAAAATACCTTGTCTTTGAAGGGTTTGATGTCGTAGTGTAGAAGACATTGCTGGCTGATGCAAATGTCTCGTCCTTGGCTGATCCAACCGATTGTGTATGACTGAGGGTGCAACATCATTGTTAGGTTCAACCTCTTGATGACCTTTGCTAAGATTAGGTTCTTCTAGATACCATTGTCAACAACAAAATGGAGTGGGGTTGCCTTCACCCACATTTGTGAGAGGAAGAGACACTCCCATTCTTCAATCTCTTATGGTTCCTTTAGCTATAATTTCATGGTAGGGATGGTGACACTGGGTTTTGCATCAATGATCCATTTTCCCTTATCTAGTTATGAATCAATGTCTAAGTCAACATTCAACTCCAAGGCTTTCATCTTGGCCCACAATGATTGTTTGGAGCAACATCATCAGTGTTGTGCCAAGAGATTTTATGGAACTGACACCACTTTCCAATGTCCTTCTTTGAATTCTATTACCCTTATTTTCTTGTGGCTTGGACTGGCTGTCTTGGGGATGGCCATCCTTGCTCTATCCTTTTCTCTAGGAGTTAGGGCCACCTTTGCCATCCTTATGCTGCGATGGGTTTCTAGAACTGAAATCACGCTTATTCTTTTTATTGAACTTAAACTCATCTTGACAACATATCGGTAAGAGACTCCCAATGAGACGATGTATAGGAACTCCATATCTACTTGGATGTACCTATGTAGGCCATTGCGATACTTCAAAACCAAGTGATTCTCTAAGTCTTTAATACCTAGATTTCTGTGCAAGGTATGGAATATGTTGGTGTACTTTGACATCCTCTGGTCTCTTTCTTGACATAGAGTTGTCCATCTCGTGTAATGGTCATCATAGTTTCCAACAAGGTAGTATTTCTCCTTGAGGGCATCAACAAAAAATGCCCAAGTGGGTTTTGACCCAAAAAATGCAGACTCATCTTCGACATGTTGCTCAAAGTAATATCCCACCAATNTCCATCTCGTGTAATGGTCATCATAGTTTCCAACAAGGTAGTATTTCTCCTTGAGGGCATCAACAAAAAATGCCCAAGTGGGTTTTGACCCAAAAAATGCAGACTCATCTTCGACATGTTGCTCAAAGTAATATCCCACCAATCTTTGACACGGGGAAGGTATTTAAGGAGCGCAAAGGTGATTTTTTAACTATTGGAAAGATTTTGGATAGAGAAATAACTCTCTAGAAGACTTAACCATTTTTCCAAAGCATTGATGTCTATCTGAACTTCAAATAAATGAATATCAAAGTTAACTTGTACCTTGAAGGGAATCTAAATTCTGAAGTGACTTTTGGTTGTAGGTGTCTTCGTTGATGTTGGAAACCATCGAAGGATCTGGGAGAAATTATCCATCATCTCGTTCCTCAATCACATGAGGGATTCCTCGAGCAACAATTTGATAGGATCTTCTATTCTACCATCTCTTTTTTTTTTCTATCATGGGAGGTTGCTTAGGCCAGTGGGAGTGTTCTTCCCCAAGCTCAACCAGTTCAAGACCCAACTCTTGACAACTTGACCTCATCGAGGACATGCACAAAGAAACAACAAAGAGTAAATTTCTCTAATACCACTGATATGGATTATATTTAGAACGACATGAAGGAAGAGATATAACAAGGAAACACCCAAAGATATTGAAAGAAACACAATAACACAATTAAACTCAGATTCTATTAATGATTGTTTGGAATACAAAAGACTATAAAATTCAAAGCACACAAGCTATCTAGAATGGCGCTAGCTTATCCATGAAGAGAGATATGTGTTAGCTACACTCATTTGCAAGAAGATGATTACAAAGAAGGTGAAAATTCCATTTAACATAAAGCATCAATGAGAAAATCCAAAACCTATAAAACCCTAACCTCCAAAACCCTAAACCTTGTAGGCCCAGATGTGGTTAGTTGATACATCAAATTCCCAGGGGCATAAATTTTTCATACGATCTCCATTTTTGGCGCTTGGTAGCATGTCAAAAAGGTATACTCAAGAAGTACACATTGCGAATGAACTAACATCTACCTTTGGCTACATGCCAGATGTTGTCGTGCCAAAAAACTATCTATTAGGGCCTGAAAATGACCCCAAAAGTTTGGGACGCAAAAAAATGGCAAGATGTGGAACCATTATGAATTAGTGGAGTAGGTGGGTGGAACGTGATATCCACCTAGATCATAGGGTAATAATTTTTACATTTAATCTCTACAAATATCTATAGTCGATACACATCCACCAAGTCCCATCCTTCTTGGATACTATGATAATAGTTGACTCACAAGGTGAGGTGCTTGGTCGAATTATTCCATGCTCCAACAACTGCTTCAACTATTTCTTTACTTCATATGATTTCAAAATAAACTGTCTATACAACCCATTATTGGGTAATGGGGAGTCATGCAACAACTATGTCGCGTGCTCCACTTCCCTCTTAGGAAGAAGCCATTTAGGCTCTTGGTACACTCCTCTATATTCCTGTATGAACTCCTCCAACTGTTATTTTTTCTCTTCAGTAGATCCCTCCAAGGATGCATTTACCCTTATCAATTCATCACGTGGATAATTCTTTCTTAAGAAAAACAACACATATTTCTTACTAGAACTAATCAAATTTTTGGCTTGGTTGACACTTACTAGTGAGATATTTGATTTACCTTTGTGTGCGTTGATGATGCAGGACTTCCCATCCTTGATCAAGAAATACTGGTTTTCTCTCCGCATTAATATCACATCCCTCATATACATGTGCATGATTCCAAACACTACACCATACATGTCAAGGGGTACTATAGATAACTCCACTTCATCAATAAAATATGCACTTACAACAACTTTGATCTTAAATTCCTCCGTGAACTTTATTTTTGCATCCTTTTTCACCCACACCAATGGTTATAGGCTTGGATGACCATGAACCTCCAACCCAAGCTTGTCGACTAGATCAGATGTTATGAGATTGTCTTGCGAAACAGAATCGAATATAGAGTTTACCTTGGTATTCTTGACCTAGATCTTGATATGGAAGTGTTTTTTCATCTCCTTCTCTTCCTTGTGATGAAGGCTACTTAGATTCACCTCCTTTTGCAGTGAATTGCATAAAATATTATCATTCACATTTGAGCTACTCTCTACTTGATTGCTTGAATCCGTGGCTAGAAGGTTCTTCTTCTTGGCATTCTTCTTGTGGTTCTTAGGATTCAAATTTGGATGTAGTTTCCAACACTTTTCTTCAGTGTGACTATCAATATTATAATGGTTACAATGGTTACTTGGGTCCTCACATTGATGTGCAGTGGTTGTTGTTTTCTTATCTTTCCATTTCCACTTTTTCTTTCCCTCCTTGGAAGCATCTCAGTGCTCTTTATACTTGGAACCACTTGGCTGTCCTTTTTTGTGGCCTATATTTTTCAGATACTATGCTTGCACATAGGCATCATCAACTATCTTGGGCTTGAAGAGCATAAATTTCTTTCACAATTGAATGTGTAGACCCCCCAGATACTTGAGGAGTACATCTAGGTTCTTGGGAGAGATACCCACATGATATTCATCTTTCTGAAGTCGATGGTGTACTCCTGCACACTCTACTCTTTCCTTTTCTTGAAGTAATTCCAGTGGATCCATTGGTCTGCTACATACCCAATAAGGTAGAATTGATATTTAATGAGGGTTTTGAAATCCTCTGACTTAGTTACTTGCAAATAACCCTCCAACCTAAGTTTCTTTGTGTGGATATCCCATCAAGTTAATGCATGCCCCTCTAATTGCAGTCGGGAGAACAAAATCTTCTACTCATCTATATTGTGAACACTGAAATAGACCTCTAATTACTACAACTAATTATTCAACATTAATGCATCAATATCACCTTGGTATGGATTGATATCCACTTTTGTTTTTGTTTTAAACAAATAATGTGAAGGGTTAATAGCACTAGAACTTGCCTGCTCTTTCTCAGGATCTTTCCTTGATTCCTTTTCTGGGTCTTCATTAGCTCCCAATTTCCCCTCTTATCCAATCTCTGAGTTAGAGCCTCCAACCTTCCCGAATGGTTCGATCTTGCTTGCTAGAGATACCATGAGGAGGGCCATATTGAAATAGATGTCAATGAATTTCTCTTCCATCCTCGCAAATGTCTCTTCCGATATATCTCGAGGATTGTTGTGAAAAAACTCATTCGCCATGGTTGGGGTTTTATGACTTTCTTCTTAAGCCAATTCTTTCATCTTGCAACTTTCCACAAATACCCCAAAGAAAAATTCTCTGATACCAATATGATCTATAAATTTCCATGGATATTCCATTGGAACAATTTGTCACAACATATATTATACTACTCTGAAATATTATATTATGCAATTTATTTCCTTATATGCCATATTATTTATTACTAGCTTATTGCTAAGATTTATGAAAATAACTGAATATGAAAATGAAAGAACAATAAAAATATATACACCATCCACACAAATGAACATAATATATATCCTAGGAAACCCAATATGGGAGAAAACCCACCTAGAAGGCGAGGCCTATGCTTTTCTCACTTTGCTTCAGTGATCAAAATGAAATACAAAGGAATGGACACTCACTTTGGAGTTTCCTATGACACTTTGGCTTGGAAGGCTACTACAAAATATTCCTCCTCCTCCATTATGATCCCAAAATACCACTCCTATATGTTTCATCCAACTATGGAACAAGTGTATATTTTAACCTTGTACAATTATTTACTGTAAACAAATTTTCAATAAAAGAACAAAAAAATACAATGGAAAATACACACATTACATAGAGATTTTTCCCTTGAAAACCCAAACTGGGAAAACCATCATATTCTATATTCATCATCCCATACATTGCTTACAATAAAATATACATATAAGATCTTGTAGCAACCAAAACCCTAATCAAACAACCCTGATTAGTCAACAACCCTAATTCCTTAAACAAAAATAGAACACCATCGACGAAAACACCGTGTCAAAAAACCACCCAAAAATGGACCCAAAAAATCGCCATATATATATATATATATTTTATCTGGGGGCACTGCCTCCTAACGCCCATGTAGTGGGGCTCTTCCCCCCTGTGACTCTTCAATAAAGGGGGTGCTCCCCCTGAACCCCCGCCCCCCTACGACCCCCCCAGACAGGGGGGCTTTTCCCCCCTGTGACCCCTCGGGAAAGGGGGCACTCTACAAACCCTAAATTGTCTCCTCTCCAAGTAGTTAATTAACTCCTCAAATGGATTGATCNTTCAATAAAAGAACAAAAAAATACAATGGAAAATACACACATTACATAGAGATTTTTCCCTTGAAAACCCAAACTGGGAAAACCATCATATTCTATATTCATCATCCCATACATTGCTTACAATAAAATATACATATAAGATCCTGTAGCAACCAAAACCCTAATCCAACAACCCTGATTAGTCAACAACCCTAATTCCTTAAACAAAAATAGAACACCATCGACGAAAACACCGTGTCAAAAAACCACCCAAAAATGGACCCAAAAAATCGCCATATATATATATATATATATATATATATATATATATATATATTATCTGGGGGCACTGCCTCCTAACGCCCATGTAGTGGGGCTCTTCCCCCTTGTGACTCTTCAAGAAAGGGGGTGCTCCCCCTGAACCCCCGCCCCCCTGTGACCCCTCGGGAAAGGGGGCACTCTACAAACCCTAAATTGTCTCCTCTCCAAGTAGTTAATTAACTCCTCAAATGGATTGATCTTGAAAACCATTAGAAGTCTTGAATCACCATAACAAATCTTTGATGCACTAAGAAGATAATGAAGAAAGAGAAATCTCTAAGAATTTACACCAAAACCTCGAAAGGAAGATCTTCTATTAATTGTAGTCATAAATGATATCCAACAACTCACAACAATTTGGAATGAGAGGATAATTTCTCATTCTTTATTAATTATTTCTCCCTAAAATTAACCAAGGATAATTACAAAGAAGACTTGTCATCCACATAAAGAAGGAGACTAAGTCAAAACATAATCAAATGATTCTACATGTACATAAAACCCATGTGAGAGAGCGACATCTCACAAAGAAATGGGCTAATTTTCTCTTCTAGCCCAACGTTACAAGGAAAGAGTGATGTGGATGCCTCAAAACATGGTGAAGTATCCTGCGAAGCAAGAAAATCTCCAACATTCCTCTCCTCCAAGTGGAACGACTTCACGAAAATGTGGAGAAGGACCTCAAAAGTGGATGACCTCCTCAAAATTTTCTCAAGGAATGCTCAAAAGGTATCTCCAAGGTATGACCAAGCCCTCAAATCAAACAAAGTTGAATCATAAGGTAAGGAATATGCCTCTTCGAGTCAAATCATCAAAAAAAAATCTCTCGTGGCAGCCAAAAACCGCACACATGTGGGTTGGCCTTCAAATCATGTAAAATACATCTCCCAAATGATGAAAGATGGAGGTAGGTCTATAATATCCCACGTGGCATGTGTAGAGGATGTCCATGTATACAATAATATCCAAAATGTGCCTTGGAGGATGTGACCAATGTCTCTGAATATGTGTACTCCCTTGAGAACTGTGACACTACTTTTGGAGACATGAAATTGAGTGAACATCTACAAATTCATCTTTTATAGAAAATGGCCAAAGTGTTGATTGTGGAGCCTGATTATGTTCCTGATTCAGAGGTCTTTGTTTTCATCCATGTTTATACCTCATGAAGACTTTACACCCCGGGAGAATGTACACTCCTCCACGCAGGGGAGTGAAAGGGGGGTTACCCCCTCTGTGGGGTCTGGGGGCAAGCGGGCCCCCGAAGGAAAAATTTCCTTGTAAATGTATATTGTAATTTCATAGTAAATCTAGACCGTTCATTATAAGGTCGCATATATGACGATAAAAGTTATGTTAGGGTTTTTTTCCCTAGAAGGAAACCCTCTTTTATGAGGGAAACATATTGCAACTATGTATTATTGTGAATATTGTATTCTGAGTGAGGAGACTGTGAGAGAAAGAAGAGGAAGTTACAACGAGTGTGATGTAGGTTGTATCCCTTCATTTGCTTGATAATAATAAAGTAAGGACCTGGCAATTTCTCTGGTGGACGTAGCCGACACTGGGTGAACCACGTATATCTGTGTCTCTATTGTATTGCATATCTTCTGTGTTTTATTTCTGCATTTGTTTTATTTTATTGCTACGCGATCATGTTTTTCTAACATAGAGTGTGATGAATACATACGATAGGGATCTGTGCTTAGGAATAAAATAATTGTGCTATACATATGTGTGAAAACCTTTACAAAGAGCAACACTTTTACATCATATAAAAAGGGGTAATATACACTACTAGCTCCCCTAGATCATGTTTCCTAGTAGATCCACCCCAATATGGTTGCATATCAAGAAATTTCACAAATAAAAGAGTTACCGACATCAAGGGGCGGTCGACCGTAGCCATAAAATAAAATTCTATCTTGAAATGGGGACGAAAAGGACGAGCCATGACCAACCACATGGGGTTTGGAGATACTACATATCCCCCCCACCAATACATAGAACATCTAAGCATGGTCCAATACAATACATGAGTGCAAATACAACCACACTTTTGGCTCATCATGATACAATAAGGCACATAATCTGCGCATATGATGGTCCAAATATAGCGAAAAAATATAGGGTACACTAAAGTGAACTCGAGGTGTAATAACTGGCTCCAACTTGGGGACATGTGATCCTCTTGAGAGTGCATGGGAACTCCAGAATATGAAAAACATGTAGACCTAAAACATTTGAACTAATGGATGTCAAATACACAGGAGGATGAAGACACAAGTTCCTTTTCCCTTCCTAATAGAGAAATAAATATATGCATAAATGAAATAGATATCCAAACACATGTTAGTAGTACCACATATCATAGAAAAATACGTACAAGTAAGAAAAATTTAACTTTTTATTCTAAAACATAAATAAAATGAAGAAATCAATAAAAGGAAACACACAAGTAATAAAGGTTAATGAACTTACTATAGTACAAGGATGCCCCATGGCATTAGATATTACCTTGATAGAATATCTTCAAAAATTTCCCATTCACGGGCAATGACAATCACTCATCATCCATATGACTTAGATAGAAAGAATTATTACCTGCAAAACCTTCAATTTTGTAAGGACACAACCAAATATTTTCAAACTTACCATGCTTACTCGCTTTTTCATTTCTTTTTCTCCACAGGAGAACATGATCACCTTTCTGAAAATTTCTTGGGTGAACCTTCTTATCAAAATTTGTCTTCATTTTTTCCTGACTCTTTGCTAGATGATCAAAAGCATGTCTTTGATTCTCATCAAGCTTGATCAACTGGTTCATTCTGTTTTGCATTGCATCTTGATTGGATCATAACTGTTGCATTAACTTGTAAACTAGGATCTTCAAGTGAAGTGGAAATGTTACATCCATTTCATACACTAAACCAATCAATATATTTACAATGGAATCTTTCTTAGCTATTATACCAGCCCGTAGATCATACTTTATCTTTCTATTCCAATTTTTCTTGTTGTCACCCACCATATTCTCAATAATGATCATCAAATTCTTATTACATGACTCGTCAGGACCATTTCCTTGAGGGAAATAGTTGGAGGAGTGGAATATGAAAATTCCATAGTTGAAACAAAAGGATGAGAACGTTGAAGAAATGAATGATTTGGCATTGTCAACAATAATATTTGTTGGCACTCCAAAATGAGTGATGATATTCTATTCCAAAAATTCCATGACAACCTTATCTGTAGCTCTCTTGGTTGGTATAGTTTCAACCCACTTCGTGAAGTAATTGAGAATCCATTTATAACCATTGCTATATTTTTCTTTAAATTCTCCAATAAAATCAAGGCCCCATTGTTGGAAGGGTGCTTATACTATCACTGGTTGTAAAGGAAAGACTGCTAGCTTGCGCTTTCTTGTAAAGAGATGATAAGGTTGGCATGACCTTACAAACTTGTAGACATTAAAATATAGTTGGCCAATAGTAACCACCTCTTAAAATATTTTGGGTGGTGGTTCTTGCTGAATGATGTCCACCACATAATCTCTTATGAAACTCATTCATTAACTTCTTAGACTCTTCAAGGTCTACACATATGAGAACTAGTCCATCTGGATTTCTCTATCCAAGGCCTTGGTTGATAAAACAAAACTTGAAGGCCTTTAATATCAATGCTCTTATTTTATGATATGCCAAGTGATTTGGACTTGTAATATTCTTAATAAAGTAGATAATATCTGTATACCAATCATGATGATCCAATTATTCCAAAATCATTGAGATCATATGGCAAGGATCTTCTTTCATTCCAAGGGAAACTTCATTTCCTTTTGCCATCATCTGGGCTAATCCTTGACCCTTGATCAACTTTGTGGGTTTTATTTCCAAATAATACTCTTGAATATTAGACAGTAACTTACTTCTTGTTGGCACAGGGGTAGACCCAGGGTTCAGCTCTAAGAGCGCACCAACGAGCCCTAACTATTGGCCCTTTCGACAACACCTCTGAGGTAGATGGAGTCTCACCCGAAGAATTTATGGGGGGGTTGCAGGACAAAGATGTCTACAACCAAAGGGATATCAAGTGGATCCGATACAAGAGCAATACAACATTTATATATCACTTACCAACTTAGATCTATTTCGCACAACTATCTATCAGATCTAACACAATAAAGGAATAACAATATATCAAATGGCAGTAAAGGTGATAATAGCGACTCCAAGGTCTGCTCCGCGAGGTTCTACTTTGATTAATTGTATTTGAGGGTTCTGCTGAGGTCCCCATCTCTCCTGAAGTTTAGCCAACAATGTTGGACATTCCTCGATAACATGCTCGAAGGAGTTGCAATGGATGCAAGTGGTACAAGGGTTATGATAGTCCCTTTCCAAGTGTCCTGGTTGTGTGCAGTTATAATAGATTATCTGTCCTCAACCTCGATCCACACCTCCTCCTTGTCCCCTTCCTATGAATCCACCGCGAGGATTGAAGTTTTCTCTCCCAGGGGAGTTATACTGCGTAGTGTTTCCTTCTTGCTATACTTCACCTTGAATCTTGTATATGTCCCTTGACCTTTCATGCATGAGGTCATAAGCCCTACAATCCCTATCATTATGCCCCACTGACTTGCAGAACATCCAATACAAATTTGTGGGTGTTTGAACATATTTTTGCATGTAATATCACTCACCAGGGTGATGTCTATTTCTACATATCTCGCGGTAGGGTAGGGTGACTTGCTTCAAAGGGCTCAGAGCTCTAGAGGCCAAGTATTCATGAAGTAAGGGACAATGTTCCTTGTCATGGCCTTTTGATTTGCATCTGATGCACCATATGTCTTCTCTTTTATCTTTTCCCTTGTCTTTCTTCATATCTTCTACCTACAGAGACAAACTAGTTAGTTGACTCAAGATTTGACTCATACCTGAGCTGGATTCTCCCATAGGGGATGATTCTAAATTCATGGCGATTTACAGTGACTTAGACTATGAAGCAATCTTATGTTGCATTAGAGAAACTCTGATGTGTGGTAAGAGAGCAACAATGAACCATTCTTTGTTCTACTCATCTGGAATCTGAAAAGTCAACCGACCTGTTAAGGTCTTGAATCTCTGATCGAATTCCCAAACAGGTTCAAATACTTTCTGCTTGATCTCTTTCAACTCTGTAATACATTGTGACTTCGACTTGTGTTTCTTGAACTCTACAATCAATGCATTATTAATCTCATTCAACGACTTAGGCTGTGCAAGTCCTTGGACAAGCTTCATGTACTAGCTCAGTGCGCGATCTCTTAGGGTAGTACTGAACTGAGCTCTTTTAATAGCTTCGTCGGTGACATTCTTAATATTCCATACGAATTCACATAGGAACCAATGCTGATTAGGATATTCAGATCCATCTCCCTAAAGATAGGGAGCCTCATCTCATCTGCCATAGAGCTTCCTAGGTTTCCTGTCTGAGTATATGCTGAACTACTAGTAATAGTACTCTGAGGACTCTGATGACTCTAACTGTTCTGATTGCTTCATGACGCTGAAACAACATGATGAGTAATAGTACTTACTTCAATGGTTTGCGTAGTTCCTGAAGCTTCTGGTTCTTCCCGGCGAGGTTATTCAACTTTCCCTTCCTCTTCCCTAGCGGACTTTGAATGCTCTTTGTCCGTCAGATCTGTCTCTTCTCCACTGTAGAAACCCTCACCCCCGTAGTTCTACTTAAACAGATTCCCAAGAGTAACTTATATGCATATCCTTCCACTGCGCGTATGTCCGATCTCTGTGTCGCTGTTGCTGCCCGAGTTATTGAACATTAGCCTTTTTGAATCCGACCAACTACTGTATCTTCAAGATGTTCTTCTCATGCAATAACATCTTGATTCTCAACTTTAGAAAGTGTAAAAATTTTCCTCGAGGTCCCTTAAAGAAATACCTCTCAGCTTGGCTATATGACTCTACTCTGTCAACAACAAACTCAGTGATATACCCTCCAATGGTGCTATCAAACCAATGATCTACCACTCTTGACACAACATTATCAAATCTCTTGACCTTCTTGACCAACGCCGGCGTCCAAACCATAAGAGGTCTAGATCTGATCTCAAACTGGGTATCTGCTAACCTAGCTAACCACTCGTATAGCTCCTTATGAATCCCTCCAAAGAAAATATCGTGTATATCAGTAAAGATATACCTTCCTAACCAGTCTTCTGTGCTAAGATTAGGGTTCTTGTTCTGGCCTTCAACGAAGTCCTTTTCTTGATCATCTATCCACTTCTGAATCTYTGTCTTTGATGGAAACCACCTTGACATTCCCTCAAGAAGATTCATGTCCYGACAACAGAACCATTTGTTGGCACAKGGGTRGACCCATGGTTCAACTTCAAGAGCGCACCAACAAGCYCTAACTACTGGCCCTTTCGGCAATGCCTGTGAGGYAGATGCAGTCTCACCCAAAGMAGTTATGGGGGGGATTGCATGACATAGATGTCTACAACCAAAGGGATATCAAGTGGATCTGATACAAGAAAAATACACCATTTATATATCACTTACCAACTTAGATTTACTTCACACAACTATCTATCAGATCTAACACAGTAAAGGAATAACAATATATCAAATGGCAAAGAACAGAGCATCAATCACACACGACACAAGATATACGTGGTTCATTCTCTCTCTAGGGCCCTGCCCACAAAACTGTGCTTTATAATATATTAAGATGAAGCATACAGTTATTGTCTGTTCTCTTAGCTAGCATTTCTTCTTTCTTCTCCTCTATGTCTCTCTTTCTCCTTTCCCTGCGCACCCAGCTGGAGGGTTGATCTTCGCACCCAACTGAATATCTTACAATTTCAGAAGGCTCTCACAGTACAATGGTTCTCTCTCACTAGCAATATCTCCTCATAACATAATTGAACCCATCCCAGGTCCTCTTGACCTTTATTTATACATTACAATAGCTCATCGATAGCTTTAGGCTGAGACCTATGTGTCAAAACCCTAGATACAAAAATCCTAGGTGTCTAAAACCCTAGGTCAACATGACCCACATTTTCAGGGCTTCTCCAGCCTGTCTTTCCTTCCTTCTTACGCAGTGCTCCAAAGCATCCAATGGTATCTTTTCCCGCTTGTTGAGTTGTCCACAATCTGTCTTCCTTGCTGATCTATCATCCTCAATCTCCTCGTCCAACTTGTTGCTTTCTCTTACTTCGCTCCATCTTTTCTTCTCTTTTGCTTACTTCGACCCAGTAACAGTGACTGCATCTTTCGCGCAGTTCACGTTTTGCCTTTTCTGCCTTGATCTTCGCTTGCTTCCATAACCAAGGTCCAACACTTCTAGTTCTTGATCAATCTCGTTGAGCCAAAATATCTTTTACTGTAGATTGAGGAACATAGGTAATTATCTTTGAGTAATCCACATAGGTTCTAAAGTGCTTTAACGACTTAACACAAGTGTAGGATTGATTTTCCATGATCAAATACTTCAATTTAGTGTCACTGATAACTTTACTCATAAAATCTATAGATTGTTCTTCACCTTGATTATTCTTTTGAAGAAGAACATCTGCAATGGTATCCTCAGAGGCAAAGGAGAAAACTTGCAAATCCTTTGAATAATCCAGACTTACTAACATAGTGGATTTCACAATGGCTTCTTTGATAGATTCGAAAGTTAAATTTCCATTCTCATCCCATTTGAAATCCACATCTTTCTTAAGTAACTTGTTTATAGGCTTTTCTATTTCGTCAAAATTTGGGATAAATATTTGGGTAAAGTTGATTTTTCCAAAAAACAATTGCAATGATTTCTTGTTCCAGGGTAAAGAGATTTATTTGATACATTTAATCCTTTCAAGGTCAACCTTTACCCCATCCTTTGAAAGTATATTCCCAAGAAGATTTCCTTCAAGAACACCAAATATTGACTTCTTCAGGTTCAACGATATTTCATACTTGGGGCATCTTTCAAAAACTTGCCTACGATGTCCAACACAAGAAATTGTTTCTTTTGAAAACATGGTGAGATCATCTATATATATCTCAGTTGTTTTCCCATAATATCTCTAACTGCATAGTCCATGACTCTCTCAAAAGTGGCACTTGCATTAATTAAACCAAACTAAATTCTTAAATACTCAAAAGTACCCAAGGTGTGGTAAAGATAGTCTTATGTCTATCATATTCATTTACCCACACTTGATTATAGCCTAAAAAACCATCCAAAAATTACATAATTGCCGACCCTGTAATTCTTTCCAATAAATGATCCATGTTGGTCAATGGGTAGTTATCCTTTTTAGACAACACATTTAGATTCCTAAAATCAACACATAGTCTAATCTCACCTGTATTTTTTCTTACCACTACAAGGCTAGACAACCATGTTGAATTCCTTATAGGGATAATTGTCTTTGCTTCAAGCAACTTTTGCAACTCTCTCTGAATGAGGGGATACAACTTTGGATGAATTTGTCTCAACTTTTGTTGTAATGGCTTGGAATCCTCCTTCAAAGGTATATTATGCCGAATAATATCACCTTTGTAAGCTTTCAAATCATCATATGACCAAGCGAAGACATCTCTATATTCTCTGACCAAATTCTCAATTTCCCTTCTTTCTTCACTTGAAGTTCCTTGACTAATTTTCACAATAATCGAGCTTTTTTGGGAACCAATATTAACTTTCATGTACTCATTAGGTTTAACCAGCTCATTCTTTTCATTGTACATGTCATGTCCGTCAAACATTCTTTCCAAAGGAGTAAGACTAGCAAAAATCCTATTATCTATCAACTGCTCTTGATACTTAACTCCTTCTCTCAAATCAATATCATTCTCGAGAAACTCTTGAAGGTTATTAATGAATCTTGTAATTTGGGTATCGTCATCAAAAAATTGCCAATGTTCAAAATTATTGGGGACAAAAGGTCTAAAAATAATCTCTAACTTCCCACCTTCCAACAAATCCTTGCAAGGTTGAAGAGTCAAAGCGAATAGATCTAAAACATAAACTCTCTCATCAAACATCCTATTCTCTGCTTCCAAAGATGAACCATCAAAATATTCCATGGAATCCCACACTGTGTTTCTGTTCTTTTTTAATCTATCATTCTTACATGCAAATTGATTCTTTACTTGTAGGATTACCAAATCAGAGTCACCTTGTATTTTCAAAATCTTAATTCCCATGTCCTTAGCCATATCCAATCCAAGAAAAAGAGCTTCATACTCAACGATGTTTTTCGTTTCTTCAAATTCTAAATGAAATGAATAACACATAGTGTCACCCTTAGGAGAAATAAACACTATTCCTGCACCGGTCCCTATTTTAGACTTAGCTCCATCAAATTTCATTTTCCAAGCAATGTTGACATCTTCTCAGGGAGCTATCGCAGTTGCAAGCACAATATAAGATCCTAAGTCTTCTTCATAGCAAACCAATTCTTTCATAGGATTTGAGGGGTCTTCTATAGGATACTTCCTCATTTGCTCACGGTGCAAGGTCACATAGGTATTCTCACAAGTGGTGATAGTAGCATAAGATAGGTCCATTTGGATTCTACCTCTAAGTTCAACCACCCACTTATGAGATAAAATCATTCCCAAAGAATCCATGACATCAATGACAACCACATATATAGTCAAAGAAATATCCTGAAAAAATGCTAAACTCACATGAATATCCTTAATCAAACCATAAACCTTCAGTTCTCTAGAATCCATTTCACATATGTTTCTACATGGTCTTTTGGTTGTACGTCCCAATCAATTCATCACATTAAGGGACATCATATTGGTAGAGGATCCTGAATCCAACATACAATTATGCAATAATAAATGACCAACTACAAAAGATATGGAAAAGGTTTGACGGCTTGGGTTCTTCCTTCCTTCTTGATTAATCATTTGAAAAATAATAGGGGAATATTCACTTTCATATACAACTCGGGTTGATTGAATTGTTACCTCAAACCCCAAAACTTCCTTAATTTGTTCTCTTACAAAAGGAATGTTTGCCAACTCAACAATGGGAACATGCACCTTAGTATTACTCATCCAACATTAGATTTAAGGGGTTATTCATTGAAGGATTAATTTGAGGCATCTACACTTGGTCCTATAGGTCGATTATCTTTCTTAGGAAATTCATAAGGACCTTGTTGATATTCTTTAGGAGGATTACCTCTTCTTCTTTGATAAGTTATATCGTTAAATCTGTCTGCATACATCTACTTAATTTCCTCAGGGAAAAGCTTCTCACCAAACAATGCAATAACCCTTTATGATTCTATGGAATTATCCTTAACTTGTTGCATATTTTGTTGGGACAAGTGGAACATTTTTATTCCATTTGACAGAGTGTTGCAAGTGTTCAAATATCCATCACTACTATGAGAACTAGATTTCATCATTTCAATGTATTTGACACAAGTTATTTCATCATGGAAACTATCATAATATTAACAATAGTAAGGAGCTTCATGCTCAAGCATATTGGTTGGATCCAATGTTACATGAGGTATTTGATTTGGAGGAGGGMCCCGATACCCATTTCTAGGAGGAAACCTGTTATGCTATTGATTTCTCTCAAGTTGAACCAATCTATTATACAAAGTATTCATCATCTGCATGAAATTTGTTTCTAACCTTTTCATTCCCTATAGGATGGTGGTGAAAGGGTTAGGAGAGGGCTTAGTAGAATGGAGAAATTTAGGTTTAGGATCGACTTTGTCTCTAGGAGGGTTTACGATATTAGGATTCCCTGACAAATTCCAATTATCATCCAAAATATTAACCTTTTTCTTAGCTTCTGTCAGATCATTGGGATTGGCTTCATTTAGAAATAAATTGAACTAACCTTGGAAAGAGTTAAGGTAATACAACAAGATGGAGGCTGGGTTAGGCTGATGAGTCTAAGGATGTCCTGAACAACTTTATCAAATATAAGATTAAATTCATCCATAGTCTCATTTCATTTCTTTTATTATTATTCAAAGCATTCAAAATAAATCTACTATCTTTTCTTTCCAAGCATTTATCAATGAAAACATTTCTACAAGCATCAAGCGAATTTATACTATTATAAGGCAACCCAAGAAATCAGTTTCTAGCAACTTTCTTCAGTGAT
>SNQJ01S0039408.1:37766-51088 GCA_010110895.2 Picea sitchensis
AAACCCTCCTTCACCTAGACAAATGCTCAAAGACGTTATGTAGTTTAACAAGTCAGGTTTGGAGAAGGTATCATGATGTTCTATTGGGATAATACTCCTTAAGTTTGGGGTGTTTCCCAGGTGAGAACCAATCTAGGTCATGTAGGTGTGTGTGAAGTGGCATAGGGGAAATGTTTGGGCAGAGGGTGCAGTGATAATAGGAAAATGTAGGTCTTGCCTATGGGTGCCTCTATAGAGGGCGAGCTGCACCTTGTCATGGATGCCATATTTTCCTATCCCATTCAGGCCTTTAATTCTTAGTCTTATTGCTTTTGGTCTTTTTTTGTTTTTAAGGGAAAAGCTGAGGGACAATGTCTTGGCCTGGTGACCAGAGGTGACATCGTTACCCACAAGCATTTCATAGAAATGAGAAGGCTGGATCGTGATGAGACCCCCTTTCTCTTGGATATGCCACCAAGAGCCACTACCCTGGCTTGGTGGCGAGATAGATGGCAGTGTCATACCGCTACATGCCCATGGACATAATAAGCTGACTCATGATGAGACCTCCCATCCACCAACTAGTACCTTGAGTTTCAATTTATCTTATGGGTCCCCTTTTCTTATTGAGAAGATTTTTATTGATTTCTCGAGAATCCCTGGGTGAAGCATCTCAAAGGTTTCATTTTGTATTTTATCTCTTGCCAACTACTTTTACCCTCTGGGCCTTTATCCCCTTCTTCCCACAAGGCAAGGTACAACCCTTCTTAGCGTGGCAAACCCAATTCCTGAACCAAGGTGGGGGGATATGAGGGGGATAATATTTGAAATTGGTAAGTATGGAGGGAATGGAATATGACCTTTCTCATACCAACCCAGTGGAAACTCATCCTAAAGGGGAATCAACTTACTATCGAATTATGTCACCCTCGCAGGTATGAACAAGTCAAAGAGTATAATTTCCAAGAAAATGTTATGAAATGAAGGAGAATTCAATGCAACATATTCAAGTGCTTAAAAAATCAGAGTGACCCATACCATGATACCAAGAGTCATTACCACATGGATCAAGACTTACTGATACTTCAGGACCAGGCCGGTGGGATGGATGCTGCTGATGATGATAGGTGGGTTGTACTGAAGAAAAGATGGGTGCTCAAGTTCCATGCTCAAGTCATATGGCTCTCGCCACTCCATTTATAGGACCTGTGGGCCTCGGGACATGATATCTTTAGTTATCCCTAGGATAAGGGATAACATCTAGCTCCAACCCGGGGACATGTGCTCACCGTAGAGCACATGAGAACCTCAAAATCTCTGGTATGACCTGTATCTGCTAGATCTCAAAAAATGTATCAACAATCATCAGGGTGGTGCTATCACCCCTCGTTCATATATAATATAGTGGAATAAAAGAAAGCATGCATACATACATAATGAAAGAATACAAATGAAGCTACACTACACTAGCATGATATGTAGATGGTATATACAATGGATGCAAATGCTTAACTTACCTCTACTTACCTGTTGGTTGAATGCTAGGTGTAGTTAAATAACCAATGAAACCATCCTAGCAATATATCATAATACCTGCCTCTGTGCTTCATCATAAACCAAAATAATGACAAGTCAAGCAGAAAAATAACATGAGTTAGAAAATGTATTGTATTATCGAAAATCGTAAAGTATAGCTCATGGAGGCGGTAGGGAGGGACAAAATTATTCCAAGTCACATTCTTAGGAAAGTGCTCAATCCATCTTAGAAAGCGATCATGAAAAATCAAAGGTTCAAACGACTGACTCAAAGAGTCTGAAGGTTGGCTACCTTGAACATCTTCATAGTCTGAGGTCTGGGTAGGGACTAGTAATAACCGAGAGGATGAATGACAATTTCTTAAGGGAAGGATGAAATACTGAGATAATAAACTTCTTCTTGAGGTATTCAACCTACCCTTAAATTCTAAAAGTAAGCTTTGCCTTAGAGAAAACTCAATACAAGGGACATATTTTCCAACTACATACTTAGTGACATAGCGAGGCAAAGTAATCTATGGAGGTTGGAAAACCTTGTTACAAGTATCATTATTTGGGAAATCAATGTCCTCATCTTTATCAAGATCTGAGCACAACGATGGTCGATAATATTCTTCATAGAATAAATCCAAGTGCTCAAAGGAATACTCATCAAAATATTCAAGGTATGACCAAAAATCATTAGGAGAATATTGCACCGGGTCATCCTTGGGTTCTTGGAAATTTTTTGAAATTATATCATCATCTTGTTGCCAAACTTCAAAATTATTAGGAAGATCACATGATTGTTGTAAAGGCAACATTCAAATATATCCTTCCATATCATAAATGGGATCCTCATTTGAACCAACCACATCCCACTTACGTCTTACAACATGTATAAACTCATCAAAATTATCAACCATTTCACTACCTTTCTTATAAAATGAAGGATTTAAGCATCCAAGGGCTCCTCTAATACTTCTTCACTTTCCAAATAATAAAATAAAGCACCATCAAAATTTTGGAAAGGGAAATAAATTACTGTGTTTACTTCTTGCTGTGCAGGAGTGTCAATGGATTGGATGACTTCATCCAATGGAAGAGGGTTTAGTACATCATCCCCAAGACTTGTCTCTTTAATCATCTTTTTGCCTTCATCATAAAATGAAGGGCCTAGCTCTTCCAAGGGTTCCTTTACTTCTTCACCTTCTCAATCATAGAACAAAGTGTCATAAAAAACTTGGAAGGGAAAATGACTAACCTCATCCTATTCTTTTTGTGCAGGAGGAATAGGATTTAGGATGGCTTCATCAGAGGGTGAGCACACATTAATACTTCACCATCATATTTGATATCTTTAGGCTCTTTCTCTTCAACCGAGTCTTCATTATCCTCGATAGAAGCATGAGTAAACTATTGTTATTCCTCATGGGATTGGAAACCTTCAATAGGATCCCTCTTCCCAACCTCTTGTTTGTTGATGACTTTTTCCCTTCTTTCAAAGATCTCAAGGGAAACTAATCTCTCCAGACTAAGAGTATCTGGGGTACCTTTGGGGTCATCAACTTTGGTTTCTGGAGAAAATATGTGTTTTCTTTTTAACAAATAGATATTCACCTCGATTTGTATGGCCATGTAATAGGCATCATCGATTGTTTTTGGCCCCTTTTTATTGAGGAGGAACCCTAAATGCACTAAGAGTGCATTGGTATAGAGGTAAACAAGGTACTTGTCTCCGGGATGATGGATTTCAGGAATATGATATAGCAAGTTCTCAAACCTCGTATGAAATTCTTTGACAGTCTCGTTCTTAGTTTGTTTCATGTACTCAAATATTTTTAATAGCATGTGGATATATTCCAATTTAATACCCCATTTCTTGAGAAATGCTTCTTCTAACTAGTCCATAGATGTGATGCTAGCATTAGGGAGATCGTCATACCATTTCCTAGCATTCCATGAAGAGTGGAAGAGAGACGTTTCATTGCCAAATCTTCAACATCATCACTGATAGGGTGGCATTGAAATAAATCCCAAAAATTATCCATGTGATCGTCGGCTCTAACCCCATTACTACTAGTCAATCTAGAGAGCCATTTTTCATACCTCGGGGGAACTTTTCGAGGGTAACCCATAATTTTACTCATATAAAAGGGATTAAAATTTCTTGGGTCCCATTGAGAAGCCATGGTTGTATTTATCATCAGTGGAGTAGCCAGATAATCCTTCTAGGGATCATCAAAGAGAAAAGAGGGAATCACCCTCAGTGAAGTCGCCAAGTAAGATTTGTAAGATAAAGGCTTTGAGGAAAAGGCTTACTGAAAAAGTGTCATTTTGAAGAATATTGACTTAGTGTTTCTTGGCAGCAGTGCCAAAATTTTATTGCACAATATGTACTTGCCCAAAATCCAAGGCAAGTGAAAGCAATATTGGCGAAACAGGGAGTGACCTATCACTGTCACCTTAATAGGAAACCCCTTTCTCTTTAGGAGTATATCAATGTACCCCAGGGGAGATGTTGGCACAGGGGAAAACCTAGGGTTCAATGCACCAAAAACACACCAACAAAACCCTAACTATCGACCCTTTCTGCAACACCTGTGAAGCAGATGAAGTCTCACCCGAGGTAGAGGCAGGGGTGGTTGCAGGACTCCAGTGTATGCAACCTTAGTTGGCCTATAGATATGTGATTGTAACACTTTAACAAAGCACTTAGTTATTATAGTCCATTAGTACTAAGCTTTAGTTCACAATGCAACTAAACCCTAACAACAGATCAACGCAGTATTCACACAGATCCAATAGATTTAAGCATGAAGCACACACATATAGATCAGATCTACCATTCATTCACATTATTCAACACTAAACTATCATATCAGATTCATATATAATCTAACATCGCACTAATCATTCAATCATATAAACAAGAGAGCAACCATAAAGCACAAAGCATTCACAACACAGGATATACATGGTTCACCACCACCCTGGGGCTACGTCCACCAACTCTTCTTATCTTTATTATCTCTGTCAAGCGTCTTATAGGGACAAAGCATTAGAACACTATTCCACATAGGACAGGATATCTACGTGCACTTCACCAGATCGTCCTTCCCCAAGTAGATCTAGGCACAAAGCCTCACACATTCTGCACACAAAGCACTACATATGAATTTCACTTAGCTCTGCAAGTCTTAATCACATCTTCTTGCACATAGCCAATACTGGCACTCATCCATCGATCGCTACTTCCATCACCTAGTATTCTATTTATACATTAAAAAATAGGCCTAAGCATGGGTAAACCCATGGGCCAACATTCCCATACCCGTTACATAGCCCCAAAACCCAAAAGGCCCTAAAAAGGGGCTGAGATCCCGCGACCTCCGCTTCGTCTTGTGCTCCTCCTTCGACAGCCTGTCGAAGTCCCAAAAATAGGTCAAACATGACCAAGGATCCTCAAAACTTGGTCAAGGGCCAATAAGCCCCCAACACTCACTCATGACTCGTCCCGAGTCACTCTGATCTGGGTAATTCTTCCTTAAAAGCCTCGAGCTTGGCTCGATATGCTTCGACTTGTTGCTGTACCATGGCCTCCTTCTCAACAAACTCTTGGATAACAACTTCGTTGACATGTTCCTCTAAGCGCTATTTAGCTGCAATGACAACTTCTTCTAGTTTTTCTCCCCGGTCTTTGATCTCTGAGAATAGTTGGAAAGCCTCATCCTGTATAGGTTGGAGCCTCTGAGTCACTTCCATGAATTTTCTATGAATGGTGTGGACCCGCTGTTGAGTGGTGCACTTCTCTTGGGATCATTTCATCCTTTCAACATCTGACAGGGGCTTCAACTTCACCTGTATTGTTTCTGCTTGTTGCTTCGCCTCCTAGAGCTGTGACTCCAATGCCTTTAATTCTGGATTCTTAGTGAGTTGGTCATAAGTCTGGGCAATGTGATCAGTTAGTTTCTTACATCCCATGGCGAGGGCCTTGATTATTTCAACTGTGCTTTGGGCAGTTGCATCTCTTTGATCCCTCACATCCTTCGGAGTGTCAGGCATTGCGCGGAGCTCTAAGTCTGCTATTCTTTGCTGTAGTTGTTGGATAGCTTCCGCGAGTTGCTCTACTTGATGGTCGACGCGGTCTTGTGCCTTTGTCTGTAAGCCTATTACAGAGTGGAGTGCTCTGTTGACTACTTCTTTCACTTCGAGTTTCTCTGCGAGAAACTGTTCTTTTTCTTGCTAAATCTATGCTTTCTCCTCTTCAAACTTGGTCTAGAGAGCAACCTTCTCCTGCCTTGTAAGTTGGTGTTATTCTACGAGTAATTTTTGTACTTGCTTCAGGGCTTGGGTGGTTTGTTCAGTTTCTTCTTGTGCACGACGAAGGCGAGCTTCGGTCACATCAGCTAGTCGGTGGATTTGGGCTGGCTCATCTCCCAACTCTGGTTCTCTCGATGGTAGGGACGCAGTGGACACTGGGTGACTGGATTGAAGGGCCTGTTGTACCCCTCGGAGTTCGAACTCAATTCTTTCATACATCTCCTCCTGCTTGGCTTCCTTTTTCTACAAGATTTCTTGCGAGGTGTCATTTACAGTTGCGATGATGTAGTCAAATTCATCAACAATGAGCACATTTTGAATCTTGGTCAAGGTGGCTCTGGATTTATTTCGGGAAGAGGGTTTTGGGGGAGAAACCTTCCTCTTCTTCAAGGGATCAACCTTGTCTCTAGGTGATGTTACTTCACCTTGCTTCTTCTTATCTTCTTTTCCATTTATCTCTTCTACTTCGTCATCATCCCCTCATCCAGGTGATACTGAAACAGTCTTTTCTGAGGCGCTGCTTAAGTCTTGGAATTCTTCGGTCTTCTTCCTTCTGCTAGTTCTAGGTGTGTCATGTTATTTGTGAGAGGCCTCCGGGCTGTCAAATTCATGATCAAATATCTCTGTAGGGTTATTGGGGATAAGGAAGTCCACTGACCAGTCCTTAGTTATCTCCTCGAGGTCCTCTTCTGTGATCTTTTAGTACAACTAAATCTCTTCCTTATGCTCGTCTTCTTGCACAATAATATAGATGAAGTTCTGATCTGTGTAGAAATTCATGAGGGGTCAGAACCGTTGCAGGGTGTTCAGAGTCATGCGAGGTTCAAATTTGATAGCCCTCTTCCGCTGGACATAGTATGTGTGAAAGACTGCATTAGATTGCCACTATTTTCCCATATCGCTTGAGTACCAAAGCGTGGTGAAATTCGCAGCAAGCGACTCAAATGACTCAATGTCCAGGAAGGCCACTCCTTTTGACATCTCCCAAGAAATAAATGCAATGAGGATCAAGAGCCAGCTAAAGTGGAACTCATAGCCCTGATCCTGTTCTTCACGACAGTCTAATTCCAACTGATTAACTAGGTACTTTGCCCAGTTCATCTGTACGCCTTCCAAGCATTTCCCTGCGAGGTCAATGACAAAGACTGTGACCTGCGTAGGTCTATTCTTCCTTACTAACTTTCCTGCGAATAATTGGCATGCTAGGTACATTGCGCCATTATGTATGGAATCTACCTTGTAGCCTCGCGTTCCCTTTTAAACATCGCCGTATGTATCCTTGATCTTCTGTGCTAATGCACGATCTTTGGCTTTCCCTGGATAGAAGTCCTACGGGTTGGGTCCTTGCATAATCTGGTGATCCTATGGATCAACGTCGGATTGACTGTGATATGGTGGTCTAGCCATAAGTAGTCGGCATGGTAACATGAAAGTAGAAGCTTGACATAGGCATTAACTTCCTGGTGCCTTCCAAAGTGTAGGATTTTCATTACATTCAACAGGGTGGACTGCGTGAGGTTCATGGTCCATGGCTGGGGGATTATATTCAAGTTCTTCCCCTTTGTCTTGGTCAAGTATTTATATGGGGCGAGCATACTATGGTTCTTGCGGTCTCCTAAGTTGAATTCGTTGAACTTCAATGTTGCGATCTTGTCCTGCTGTGCTCGAACTGCGTGTATCCCCTTCGGGAGGTATGCAGTAACCATGGTGTATTCAAAATATCTCAGCACACTATCACGACTCAACGCGCCGGCTAGAGGCAGGATGTAGTTAGGTAAGATGGTTATAATTAGCTTCACATTTGCTAGGTCATCTCTGTGCTTGGTTCACTTTTCTGTGACGACTCGGGATGGTTCAGATCCATGAGTGGTTGATAGAGAGGCTTGTACTCCTCTTGTTTATGATGCTTGAATACTTGCAGAAATTACTTTCCCGACCATGAGATCAATGAGAACTTCTTTGACGATTTTCTCCATGGCCCTGAGCTTGTCTGACATACACGCTTAGATTGTATGGATGAATGAGTGTGCAAAACAATAGAACTGGTGTCGATCTTACTAATCAAAACATGGTAGCAATGAGTTCTCTCTGTTACAATTCGAAAAAGAGTTCTCAGTGCAATAGTCGAAGAAATAAGTAGACAACAACGTAACAAATATTTCCAACGAAAAAGAGACCTTCATTAATTCAGTTCGGTCCGTTATGACGCGGTCCCAATGGTATGATGGCGGGCTTTCTGACCATAAATGTCATTCTAACCATTAGGGGTATCGGTCTAACAGTTATACTGCTCCCAATGACTATATTTCTTCTCCATGGCGAAGTTCCATGTGACGCTGTTTTGATATCCCGACAAAGTTCCAATTTTGTAAATTTTCCTTCTGCTAAGTTCCCTCTGGAACCTTCTGTAACTTTTCGATCTCTGATCTCTTCTTGCTTAGTTTTCTAGCCTGCTTCCCAGTGAGTTTCATCTTGTTATTTCTTTTTCCATTCTTATTCTTATCTTCTCTTGGCATAGTAACTTCGCACTGTTGAGATTCTTTCCTAGGATTCAAGGGAAATACTTCTTCTCTATCAGGGGTAGTTGCTTCAATCTTCTGTAAGTCTTCTTGTGTTCTTTCAAGTTCAATATCCAATTTTTTGTTTCTAAATAGCTTCAATTTGTTCTCTTGTTCTTCAATCAAGTGTGCGATCCTACTAGTCATGAAATATTTTAATTCTTTCTTTTTATGCTCTAAGACTTATTCTTCTTTCCTTCTGGCCTGATCCCTTTCAATCCAAGGTTTTCCTAGTAATATAGAGAATGGGGTGCTATTCTCAAAAAATTTAACAACCTCAAAATATTCTTCTGTCGAAGTTCCATGAGCACTCATAGATATCTGGGTAGGTCTTCCACATAAGGTTATCAACTTTCCTCTAAATAATCCTATTCCTCCCAATGAAGGAATCATAGCATACTTTCCTAAAATTTCCCAAGTTCTTTATGTCATGATATTCACCTGTGTTTTTTCATCCAGAGTACAGTTAATGTTGAAGTATCCTATTCTTACTTCTATTTACTCTTTCTCTTTTAATATCTCTGTGGTCATTCAGGGTTTCTTTCATCTGTAATAGTACAATCTCTGATTTCTTCTGGGGTTCTACCATGGTCTCAGTTTCTTGACCTTTCTCAAGGTCTACTTGTTCCATATTCATTCTTTCAAGCTTAGCAATCATTCTAGAGAAATCCAAAACTTCATGGTCCATAGCTTTATAACAAAGACAACTAGATATTCTACCAGGGAAATCCTTAGAAAGATGTCCCGATCTTCTGCAATTGTAACAAAGAGTTAACCCTCTCTTTCTCTTAAATTATCCCCATCCTTTCCTATACTGTGCACTAGGATCATGGTAGCTAACCTGCAAACAACTCTTTCTAGGATCCTGCACCCATTTGTTAGTCCAAACATTCTTTCTATGCATAGGAATAACGTATCTTTCATTATTCTTATCAAATCTACTCATATCAAATCTTCTTTCATCTAGCTGTGCCCTAGTTTTCAAGCTAGAACAGAATTTATCAAACATTCCTAGATCCATATTCTTGAAACAAAAATTTCCACTTATCTTACTTTTGATAGAGAACAAAGCTTCCGGATCTAAAAATTTTCACTATTCTTACCTGTATCAGAGCACAAAATCGTTTAGATCTTACCTCTTTTCTTCAGATCAAACTTCTCTTCTTAGCACAGAGCTTCACAATCCAAGTAGAGTACTGCGCACCAGGGAAACAGATCTACGCACATATATTTCATAGTTTCAGTTCAGTATTCGCATAGAGCTTCTTCTTCCTTAGTTCCCAACAATCACAGTTCCAGGTCCCGACAACGGAACCATTTTTTGGCATAGGAGTAGACCCGGGGTTCAATGCTACAACAACGCACTAACAAAACCCTAACTACCAGCCCTTTTGGCAACACCTGTGAAGCAGATGAAGTCTGGCCCGAGGTAGAGGCAGGGGTGGTTGCAGGACTCCAAGGTCTGCAACCTTAGCTGGGACATAGATTTTTAATTGTAACACCTTAACAAATCACTCAGTTATTACAGTCCATTAGTATTAATATTTAGTTCACATCGTAGCTAAACCCTAACAACAAATCAACGTAGTATTCACACAGATCCAATAGATTTAAGCACGAAGCACACACATAGAGATCAGATCTAGCATTCATTCACATTATTCAGCACTAGACTATCATATTAGATTCATCTATCATCTAAAATCACACTAAGCATTCAATAATATAAACAAGAGAGCAACCATAAATCACAAATCATTCATAACACATGATATACGTGGTTCACCCCCACCCTGGGGCTACATCCACCGACTCTTCTTCTCTTTATTATCTCTGTCAAGCATCTTACAGGCACAAAGCATCAGAACACTACTTCGCATAGGACAGGAGATCTACGCGCACTTCACCAGATCCTCCTTCCCCAAGTAGATCTAGGCACAGAGCCTCACACAGTCTGTGCACAAAGCACTACAAATGACTTGCACTTAGCTCTGTAAGTCTTAATCACATCTTCTTCCACATAGCCAGTACTAGCACTCAACCATCAGTCGCTACTTACATCGCCTAGTATTCTATTTATACATTACAAAATAGTCCTAAGCATGGGTAAACCCATGGGATGAAATTCCCATACCCGTTACATAGCCCAAAAACCAAAAAAGGCCCTAAAAAGGGGTTGATATCCCGCGACCTCCACTTCGTCTTGCGCTCCTCCTTCGACAGCCTGTCGAAGTCCCAAAAATAGGTCAAACATGACAAAGGATCCTCAAAACTTGGTCAAGGGCCAACATGAGACATCCCCAATGACCTGAGGGTTTGAGAAGGCTAAGGCCTAAGTATAATAAAGTAACCCCCCTCTCACAGGTCACTCAATTTCAAAGGGTTCTTTTATGTCTTATAGAGATGAAGCAAATGAATAATATTGTGTACCTTCCCAGAATAAGACAACAAGATAGAAAAATGGAACTTTCCAAGTACCAAAATGATGTTAATGCTTCATAAGACAATGAACTCTTAAAAAATATATTAGCCGATATAAAATTGCAGCACTACAATAGTTTACAACAACAATGATAAATTTGTACCAATCACAATAACTATGCTTCAAAATGCTTGAGAAAAGACTAGAAAAGGTAGCTTTGACTAGGCAAATTGATATTAGATAGTCACAAGAACATTTAGTAATGTCTAGCTAGAAATATATGTCACTTTTGATGTCAATTTGCTGTTGTTAGATGGCTGTAGCAATATTTTTCAACAACATCAAGTTGGTTAGTGAATTAGGCTAATCTAAGGTTAGTAGGAGTTAGTGAATGTTCCAAAGAAGAAATTTTGAAAGTTGTTTGATGAATCAATCACTAGTAGTGAATAGACTAGTACCTTCCACGGTAATGGAGTCGATGATAGCAACAAAAACTCTTATAGGGAAATAGAAATGCTAATACTTAGTCAAAAGGAGATGGAGAAGATGATATAGGTGTTGGTAGCCCAAGGATTGAAACATCCAAGTCCTAGAGATAATTGCTAGAAAGTAAGGAAACTTAGGCCCTAGCGATTTATCTTTTCCTTAGACAATTTGAAATAAAATATGAAAAAGGCAAGTGGAGTACTATTACTAGGGTGCTACAATGGCAGGTCTCTAGTATCCACTTCTAGATAAGGTGCTCTTTGAGAAATTTAAACAAGTGGAAAATTATAGATAAAAAGATAAAAAGATAAAAACTTATCTCTTTATCCTAGGGTTTCAAGCAAGCAATTTCATAATCTTTAATATGAAACAAGTAAAATTCACCATAAGGATTCATTCACAATAAAGAAATGCAGATTTTCTACTTACTTCACCAAGAATAATCAAGATCAAACCCTAGTTGAAGATTTCCCACCATGAAAATAGCCAAGATACACCCAAAATGCCTCTCCAAGAAGTTGTGCACCACTTAGTTTCAGCCAATAACCCTTAAAGAGGGCCGAATTTCAGGCCACACACTTGTGTGATGAGAGATGATCCATAAAAACGAGAGTTTTTTCTCTTATTTATACAATATCAATGACCTTTAATTACAATTAGGTCATAAAAAGTCCAACATGGCCAAATTACATTAAAATCCAATTTTTACATAAATGATAATAATTAAACCCTAATTTCATCTTCAAGGGTGATTTCATGCCCTTCTAGGGTGACGTTAGGTCCCTAAGGTGGAGCGCTAGGCCTCAAGTGTAGGACATTTGGCCTCCAAAGGCCCTGAATGCTTCCACACATGCCAATTAGCACACAACTGCCCATCATAAGTGCAAACTCTAACTATGGGTGGCGTTAAGGTTAAAATGATGATGTCATGTGCTCTCAAGGGTCAACGTCCAGGAGGAAAAGAAAAATCCCCCCGGGTCTCGGTCTGCCAGAGTGTCCCTAGTGCAACATCCTTCTTTCTTCCTGTTGCAAGCTTCCAGTTTCTGTTTCCCTGGATAATAATGGAAAGTGGTAAGTATGGAGGGAATGGACGATGACCTTTCTCAGACCCACCTAGTGGAAACTCATCCTAAATGGGAATCATCTTACTAGGGAATTATGTCACCCTCCCAGGTATGAACAAGTCAAAGAGCATAATTTCCAAGCAAACGTTATGAAATTAAGGAGAATTCAGTGCAACATATTCAAGTGCTTCAAAAATTAGAGTGACACATACCATGATACCCGTGTAAATGTGTTGAAACTGCACATAATATATCTAGCTAGAAAATACTACACACATTTGCATAGAGAAATTGAGAAAGAAGAATAAGGAGAGAAAGAATGGAAGAATTCTCATTAACCGTAATGAATAATGAATAATTTACACATGATATACTTTGTATAACTCAATGAATGCACACTGGAGGAGAACCAATGTGTCATAGTGGTGGTCTAGAGTGATTTGGACACACAACAACAATTACAGGAGTGAACTGCCACCTATTCTAGTCTCTTAGGAAGTTACAGAAGTGAACTGCCACCTAGTCTAGTCTCTTATGAAGTTACAGAAGTGAACTGCCACCTAGCTGAGTTAACTAGTCAACTAGTCTTCAATTAACTAGCTGAACAAAGTGTAGTGAGGAGTAGATCAAGGTATCAAGGGTAATGTTCCAGTCTGGTGATGATCCCAAGGAAAGTGCGCATTATCATGGTTATGATCCCAATGTTGCATGGTGACAAAACCAATGCAACATCTAGACTCAACTCAACTAGTCAAACTGGAGTGTCAACTGAAAGAGATTATTCTCCAGGTGGAATATTCTCCCCTAAAATATAGGAGACTAGAAAATGAAAAATTATGGCTAATAAAAAAGGAAAAACCTTAGGAAAAATAAATCCTAGGTGTGTGTGAAGTAACTCCAACTCCCCCCCTGAACATCACTATGGTGAAAATAAATAATGGGTCCCGACAATGAGGCCATGTTAGGTACGCAAAT
>SNQJ01S0039408.1:53109-90461 GCA_010110895.2 Picea sitchensis
TCATCCACTGCCTTTGAACTGAATCTCTGCAAAACTTTAGAGTGCTCTGGTTATCATACCATATGACGATCGACTGATGAAACTGAATGCCCAATTCAATGAGAAAATGTTGTATCTACATAGCATGAATGGTTATGTTAACTACCCCTCTGCACTCTGCCTCGGCTGAAGATAGAGCAATGTGATATTGCTTCTTTCTTGACCAACAGAGTCTCCCCGCCATCCTCAAGTTTGAATCATGATAGGAAAGGAGTTGGAGAAGACTTGTAGTATGTCATGTGAAATCTCTCAAGGATATCCCGTGCATACTTGGCCTGAGACAATTTGATGCCTGACGCATCCTGACTGATCTTGAGTCTAATGAAGAAGTGTAGTGGACCCATGCCCGTCATAAAAAACCTGTCATGTAGAATCCTATTGACTGTAGCAATCACTGAAGTTGAGCAACTGATGATCAACAAATCATCAACATAATGAACTAAGAGTAGAAGTGAATCATTCGTTCCGAGCATATATAAATTCAGGTTTTATTTACAACATACAAATTTCTGTGATAACAGGTAGGATTCCATCTTGGCATACCATGCCCTCGGAGCCTGCTTGCGGCCATAAAGGGACTTCTTCAGTCGACAAACCAAATATGAGTCTTGCATAAATCCCCGGGGATGCTCCATATAGATCTCTTCAGAGAGATCACCGTGAAGAAATGCATTCTTCACGTCCATCTGATGGAATTCCCATCCCTTGGCTGCCGCAATGGCAAGTGCCAATCATATGGAATCCATCTTTGCTACTGGAGCGAAGGTCTCATCATAGTCAATACCATGCACCTGCTGAAATCCTTTGGCAACAAGCCTCGATTTGTATCTGCTAATCTGTCCATTTGCTGTGCTCTTGGTCCTGTAGACCCATCTACATCTGAAAAGTTTCCTCCCAGAAGGAAGGGAAACCATATCCCAAGTCTGGTTCTTGGGGAGGTTGTTGTACTCCTCCTACACAACGGATTACAAAATGGATTTCTAGCAGCCTCGCCATAAGATCGTGGATCTAAACACTGAACCAAGAAAATATGCTTGGAGGGAAATGGTTCAGTGGCAGTGAGTGCAATAGGAGGCTCCTCGAAATCAGATCGAGTCCTCCTAGTATCGGCTGGATCACGAATGAGATCCCCTGCATCCTGAAGAGTAGTATGTGCCCATTTGGGCCTATGCTCTGGCTCTTCAACTGCATCTGGATGCTCTGAGTCTACATCTAACTGTACCGACTCTGAATATGAATCATTTGGGTCCTTTGAATCATAACTCTCAGCTGAAGAAGAGTTGGCATGTGCATGCTCATCATCTCAGACATGTGGAAGAATGAAGGTGTCTGCATGCGGCTACCGAGGTACATGCGAGACACTTTCCTTGAATTTGACACTATGTTCAATGATGAGTCGGTCCAAGGAAAGATCAATAAGCCTATATCCCTTCACACCATTGGGGTAGCCAACAAAAATACACTCAGTGTTCTGTGGATCAAGTGCCTTTGTCCTTTCAGAGGGAATCTGGGCCCATGCACGTGAATCGAAAATACGAAAGTGGTTCACTTCCGGTTTGAGGCCGCTCCAAGCCTCGTAGGGGGTCTTATCCTTGATAGATCTATAGGGAGATCTATTTTGGATGTATGTTTCACAATTAAGTGCTTCGACCCATAGTCTCTATGGTAGTGACTTTTCATGCAACATGCAAGATGCCATCTCCTTTAGAGATATGTTTTTCTGCTCAAAAAATTCGTTTTGCTGCGGAGTATTGGGAACTGTATGCTGCAATTGAATCCTTTCCTCATGGAAAAGATCATGGATATCATGATTTACATACTCTCCCCCGTTATCATTTCATAGGACTTTGATATTATTTTCGGACCGAGTCTCAACCATGGCTTTGAAATCTTTGAGGTGTTGAAAGACCTCGGATATTTACTGAGAAAATAGATCCATGTAAAATGTGAGAAATCATAAAAAAAAATGAGAACAAACCTCGCTTTTCTGATGGATGTATGTGGAAAAGGACCCATAAGGTGACTGTGGATCAGATATAAAGGTGCATAATCTCTCTTAGACTTTCCTTTGTCGAATTTCTCTTGAGGGTGTTTTCTGAGAACACATCCCTCACATATTCCTTTGGAGAAATGGATGTCTGGTAGACCATCAACCAATCTTTGCTTGCTAATCTGTTTCATGTATCTGAAATTCAAATGTCCAAACCTTTCATGCCATATCCTACTACTTTCATCAGCATGAGTAAGCAGTAAAGTAGAATCAGGTTCAATGAATTCAAAAAAAGTATACAATCTAGAATGATGATTTACCTCACCAGTAGAAACCATGGAGTTGGTTTTCATGTCATAGATTTCCACGACATTTGGTGTGAATATGAATTTTTTTCCGGTGCCAGAATTCATCATCTGATACATGGAGAGAAGGTTGAATTTTTTTTTGGGAACGTGCAACACATTCTTGAAGCTTCCATTGGTGAGTTCAATCCTTCCTTTGCTAGTGACTTCGACATAAGAGTTGTCCCCCATTAGAATAGGAGGACCTTTGCATGCATCCAATGAAGAAGATACTGCTTTTGAGGCAGCCATGTGATGTGATTCTCCTGAATCTATGATCCAAGAATCGAGAGAGGAGTTTATGGAAATCAAGGCATGCCTAGAATTTCCTTTCTTGGGATTCAGATCTTTTGGATTCTTCTTCTTGGAACCCTCGGGGATGCGATATCCAAGGTTGTTTTGCTGAAGTATTTGAGACATTAGATATATATTTTTTTGCATGCATGTGGATTCTGGATGGAATCCTTTGTGACAGTACTTGCATTTCTGCCCTTTTGTTCCCTTTCCCCCTTTGGATCCGGAGGAATCGGTGAAGGGTTTTGTGTACTCTTCCTTCTTCGGATGTGAATGAGATTTATTTTTGTCTTTATATTTAGATTTCTGATATTGGTGGCTGCCATCTTTCACAGTAAGTGCATGCGCCTTTGGGCCTTTGATTTTTCCTATGTTGATGAGCTTGATTTTCTCTTGTGTAAGGGATTCGATAAAGTCCTCGGGAGAAGGTATCTTCCATGCGGCTCCAGAGGTGAATCTGATAGAATGGAATGTGGATACGAATACAGATAATTAAGGACCAAGTTTGGAGAGAATGGTGAGAACCATTTGTTTCTCCTCCTTAGATTTATCAACCCCGCAAGCTTTGAGTTGCGACAATAAATCCTTGAATTTTGTAAAGAAATCTTGGATATTGTCAAAGATTTTTGGATCCAATGTGAGGAGTTACACCTACAAAATGTGTCCCCTCATCTCATATTATTTTCCAAAGAGCCCTTCCAAGGTGGTCCAGGATTCATTGGGAGTCTTACAGGAATATATTTGAAAAAGGAGATCGGGAGAAATAAGACTGCAAATTGTTCTGAGTGCTTCATCCATCCGATTTAAGTACTTGGATTTTTCTATGGATGATGTCGGTTCTGTATCTGTATTCAAGTTTAACCTATACAATCCTTTGGTTTGGATATGAATCATTATTCTCTCCTTCCATGCAAAGTAGTTGTAAGGTGTAATAATGAATTCTTTTTGGAAATCCATCTTTCCGGTGTCTTCAATATTTTGTACCTGCATAAATTTTTGGTGTAGATTTTGCTTAGAATTCCATCATCTCTGATACCATGTAAATGTGTTGAAACTGCACATAATAGATCTAGCTAGAAAATACTACACACATTTGCAGAGAGAAATTGAGAAAGATGAAGAAGGAGAGAAAGAATGGAAGAATTCTCATTAACCGTAATGAATAATGAATAATTTACACATGATATACTCTGTATAACTCAATGAGTGTGCACTAGAGGAGAACCAATGCACCATAGTGGTGGTATAGAGTTATCTGGACACACACCAACAGTTACGAGAATGAACTTCCACCTAGTCTAGTCTCTCAGGTAGTTACGGGAGTGAATTGCCACTTAGCTGAGTTAACTAGTCAACTAGTCTTCAGTTAACTGACTGAACATAGTGTAATGAGGAGTAGATAAAGGAATCAAGGGTAATGCACCAGTATGGTGATGATCCCAAATAAAGTGCGCATTATCATGTTGATGATCCCAATTTTCATGGTGACAAAATCAATGCAACATCTAGACTCAACTCAACTAGTCAAATTGAAGTGTCAACTGAAAGAGAATATTCTCAAAGTGGAATATTCTCCCCTAAAATATAGGAGACTGGATAATGACTAATTATGACTAATAAACAAGGAAAAACCTCATGAAAAATAAATCCTAGGTGCGTGTGATGTAACTCCAACAACCAAGACTCATTACCTCATGAAGAAAGACTTACTGCTACTTCAGGACCAGACTAGTGGGATGGATGCTGCTGATGCTGATAGGTGGGATGTACTGAAGAAAATATGGGCCCTCCATGACCATTCTCTAGACATCTGGCTCTCGACGCTCCATGTATAGTACTTTTGGGCCTCGAGACATAATTTCCTTAGTTATCCCTAGGATAGGGGAACAAGTCCACATCTAGTGAAAAAATATGGTGCACACTGAAGTGAATCTTAAGTGTAATACATAATAAAGGTAAAGACAATTGTAATTTTGGTATGGGACAAAAAAATTCCTACAATGAATGCAAATGGAGTAAGCAAGTAGGTTCAAGCAAGTTTATGTAAAATATGATGATGCTAAAAAAACATAAGATCTTTTCCAACTAAATCATCTCAAAGAGTTGCTTCATTAATCATACACCAAATGATTAGCTACATTATCCAACAATCATATACGTGTGTCATTAATCGTACACCAAAACAACATAAACATCATAGATATACCCAAACAACAACTCACTATACACACATAAACAACAACCGAAACAATAATGAACTTAAACATGCCCAAATAGTGAACCTGCTAGTATATGCAAACCATTTATTATCACAAGGGAGAAATGGGTATGCTCAATAATTTAACACTATAGCTTTTATTTGTGGTCATGGTGTTCTTTTCTAGACATGTTCAAGTTAATTCCAAGTCTACCATATACATTTTTAAGAATGTCTTAGAAAGACTAGAAATAAAGATACCATGAACATCCCCAATCCCATGTTGGTGTCGAAGCAATCCCTACAATGAATGAAATCTATCTATAAGTAGTTTTAGGGCATTTTGAAGAATGCTACAGGCAACAATGATTTCTAGTTGGGAACCAAAACAAATATTTTGGTCATGAACTTTGAAAGTTGCCTATATTTGGGGTTAAAGAGCCATGTTGTTAAAATTTAGCAACAATGAACTACTTATGGGGGAAAACTAAATGGAGGATATATATGAAATAGGAGGAAGGAAACAAGCCTTTGAATACAACATGGGCTACTGAAAAACTTATGTCAAAGCATATAGAATATTATTGTATACATATTCAATTCATAAGAGAATTCCATCCAAATAATGACAACATAACAAATCCAATGGATACTCTACATGCTCAACTCTTGTTTAAAAAACTAAATATCACAATTGATATAATTTATATACTAGACAATTCACCTAAATGGTACATAGTAAATCCCATACATAGATACCCTTTGATGTTTTAGCATTGACATTTCAATATGGATAAGATTGCATTATTTGCAAGAATTCTTTAAGAAATTTCAAGTCCTTGTAGATAGAACCACAATACAAAACTTCATGACACCAAAAAAAAGAATTATAACTACTTGATACAAGAGCCATAATGCACAACTTCATGACACCCAAAAAAAATTATAACTCCTTGATACAAGAGCCACAATGCACAACTTCATGACACCAAAAAAAAGAATTATAACTCCTTGATATCTAAACAATAGATGATACATAAATTAAGGCCATGGTAATACAAGCCAAGGGTGAGTAAGAAAGGATTTTTCAAAGGCATTTCATGTTTGGAGAAATGAGAAAACCAAAATGAGTCAACCATAGACTTTATTGGTGAATAGGAAAAGTCACTGAACAACTCGACATGGGAGATATTTTCATAAAAGACGGCATAAAGTGTGATATTGTAAGAAACCTCCTTGGGTGTGACCTATTTAATATGTTGTCAAAATCAAGCAGAAGCTTAAATCGAAGATGTGGCAGTTTGGGTCTTCAAACCCCTCACAACATAAGAAGGGAAAAGGCGGCCCCAACCCATTGAAAAAAGGGCAGAGAAAGGATGGAAAACCTCAGGACAACCAGTCCAAGCTGCAAACAAAGAAGGACAACGGGAAGACAAAGAAAGACACTGGGAAATGGTGTGAGTTCCATAAGAGACCCTGGAATAACACCGCTGAATTCTGCTCAAAGCAGTCATTGGTGGTCAAGGTGAAAGCCTTTGAATCAGATGTAGGATCTAACAATGAGTCAAAACTAGAAAAAGGGAGACAGATCATTGATGCAGAACCCAGTGCCACTGTTTCTACCACCACCAAGGTCCAACCCGATGAACCAGATGAACCGGAGGAAGGTGAGCGCCTCTTTCATTCACAAATGTGGGTGAAGGGTACTTTGTTTCACTTCATCATTGGCCAAAACTCCGATAGGATGTCAACAAGTAATCAAGTCCTGCATGGCTTGCGACATTGCCAAACCGACCATTATGAAAAAAGGAATGTACACCCCTCTTCATACTCCAAACCAACATTGGGAATCCATCTCGATGGACTACATGTTGGGCCTTCCTTCAACCAAGCAAGGAAATGACTTTTTTTTCGTGGTTGTTGATCAATTTTCCAAGATGGCGATTCTGGTCGCCTGCAAGAAGAGCATCACAATAGAGGACACTGCCAAGATCTTCTTCAAAAAAGTGTGGGTACATTTTGGGATACAAAAAATCATTGTCTCCGATCGGGACAGGCGGTTCCTTAGTACATTCTAGTCAAGCCTCTAGTCATGGCTGGACACCAAGCTCACCAAATCCATGACCTTCCACCCCCAAATGGATGGCAAAACCGAGGTCATCAACAAGATGATCTTGCATATCTTTCGCATGTACAATTCCAAGCATCCGCGCACATGGGATGAGAGTCTTCCCTATGTTCAACATAATTACAATATATCCATACATAGCTCAACTGGCCACAACCCCTTTCAGGTGGGGTTGGGATTTCAACCATTGGGTCCCATGAATGTTGCACTACCCCTTGTGTCCACACAAGTAGAATCATCCCATGCGCATTCCAAAGCCAAAAAATCCACCCAGTTCATTGAACGAATCCAACACATCCACCAATAGGTTCAAGATATTTTTCAAAAGTCCAATGCCAAGTACAAGCAACGCCATGATCAACACAGGGTGCCACACAAGTTTCAGGTGGGAGATAAAGTTTGGTTGCACTTGCAGAAAGAATGCCTTACATGACCCCATCATAAGCTTCATCAAATCCTCTATGGACCTTACACCATCACCAAGGCTGTGGGTAACAATGATTTTTAGTTCAACATTCCCCCCTTCCTTGGCTTGCACCCAATGTTTAATGTGGACCTCCTTCGTCCATACTTTCCACCCTTATTGAACACCTCAGAGATAGTAGAAAAGTTGACATCGAAAAATCACAACCCTGACTGTATGGAACATACATCCATTGATCAGATCATGGACACACAGGTCAAGGGCACTCACCAATAGAAGCTTCATCTTTGTCAAGTTTTCAAAGTGGGGCAACTCTTGCACCAAGGAAAGTGGCTCACCCGAGGCCAATTCAACAAAAGTTTCCTCATATGATGGGGGAACTCAACGCAATGGAAACCATTGCTTCCTAAGGAGGGAGGATTCATCCGGGTGGATATCGGTGGCCACCCACCTCTTTCAGATAGCTCACATACAAATTTCATTTTGGTAACAATTTTTATCTTGGAAATGTTTTTTAGCTTTTTGGGTTCTAAACTTTTGGGACCATTTTGAGGCCCTAAACAATGTTTTTTGGGCCCGCCACAGTCACACTATAATTGGAGTTAGAGTGTGACATCATAATGTGTAGTCCTCGATTATATATTTCCAACAGACTATTATGCACCTAAAACAAATATCATATGCAAAAGTTACGACCCCGAGAAGTTGATGTACCAACTTACCCCTTCGGGGCCCACATGACTTTTGGCGCTTCATCTCCTAGAGTTAGGTTTTTGGATGTCTAGGGTTTTCTGTTTACTTCTTGATGCTAAAAATTCCTATAGGCCTCATGGTAATGTTCTCATACGAATGCACATAGCCGCCACATCTCTTCTAAGAGATTAGCTACCACCATTCGAGCAAGATTGTTTTCATTTTCCATTTTACAGTTTCAATAGATTTCTTATTTAATATAAGTTAAGGTCCACTGTATCTCTATTATTATTCTCTCTCTATATATGTGTTAATGTTATATATTTGTGTTTCATTTCATTCCGCTCATAAATCCATATCATAAGTTGTCATGTTATTCATCGAGAACGTGTGGTTCCAAAATGATTCTGGGTCGTTGATCTTGATGAAGGTAAGTCATCATATATTATCCACCAGATCGACCAAAGATAATATTCCATGGGGAGGAGGTAGGGAGGGTAAAATCATGAAGATGGGTAACACTTTTGCTTGTTTTATGACAATTTTTTTTATTTTATAATTTTAACAGGTTCTTCAACTTCCAGTAAACAAAAGTATTTTTTTATTTAGAATTTTACTTTACTGTAAAAACAAAACTTGTGAAGAATTTTGTTAGCTTTCTACTGACTATTTTTCATTTTTTTTAATTGAGATTTGATATGTCAATTTGGCAATTGTTTGATAGTATGTTCCTTAAAAATGAAGGGAAAGATAATGAGTTATTTTTTCCCACAACAATGTATCCAGTATTAAACTTTTCTATTTGACAAATGAAATATACTGCAACAATATACAAAGACTCTATTTTTTGATGACTATAGTTTTGAATCTAACGGATGAATATTATAATTTCTAGAATTTTTTGAAGTTGACCAATCTGAAAAAGTTACAGATTTTAAACACATGTTTTCCTCCACCATGTATCCATCTTAATTTTTACTTAAAAGTAAAATCTAAAAATACCCTTTTGAAGAGAACAATTTAAGGATTATGAATATAAATTTTCCATAATTCTCCACTGTGTATTTTTAGAGATATGGATTTTTCATTTCACTGAATCATAATCTCACCTAAAACTATTATGTAGTGATTTTTTTATAAAATTAAATAAATTAGATAAAAACAATGAAATGAAAACAAATTATACCCAATGAAAGTAGATTCAATTTTAAAAATGTTGGTATCAATTTTGAAACTAAACTTTGAGTATCTGTAGGAGTCCGCTACCTCCAAAGATGAAGTAAGATGGAGAGAATTTGTAGTTTCCTGCAAACAGTCCCATTTTCAGGTTTTCAGCCGAAATATTCTTTCGGCCGAAACCTAGTTTTTAACAGAATCTGTTAAAAATAAAAGTTTCAGCTAAAATATTCTTACCACAGGAAAATAATTCATCCGAAGAACATTGTACATGAATTTCGAGGGTGCTGTTAAATTTGACGTGCAAATTTTCTTTTGGCCGAAAAAATTCCTAGCAACATTTTTTCGGCCGCAAAATTGCCGCTAGGAATTTTGGAGACCCGATTGTCACGAAAGTGTTACCCATATTCATGATTTTACTTGGGACATAGTAGGAACCTCTCTATAATCATCCATGACTAGGATGATTCTAGATGGAAGAAAAAGACAAAAGGGGTCCAGGTGGTCCATGAAGTTGGTAAAGTAGATAGATAAGGAGAAAAGGGGAAAGAAGAAAAATGAAGAAGGAAGAGAGAGAGAGAGAAAGGGAAGGAATTGACAAAGATGTGATGAGGCACCTAGGTGGCCAAGAAATTGACATGGTCGCCTCACCTATTGATAGGTGGACACCTGTGCCACATTAGCAAGAATGTGACATCCATGTTAGCAATGATGACACATCAAAGATAAAGGTGTACTAAAAAAATGTATGGAGCCAAAATAATTTTTTGGCCATACCAAGAGCATATTTTCTTAGATGCAGATGAAATTTTGAAGTTAAGTCCATAGTTTTGAGGGGCATAAAATTGCCAGTAAGGCCCACTAGATGTCTCAACTCCAAATTGCCAGGAAATGCAAATTAGTTCTTTTTGAAGAGTAATGTGGTGCTCAATAGTAGGGGTAATGTTGCATGTGATATTTGAAAAACAAGGAAAAGGACTAGGCATGAAAATACCCAGTGAATATTTAACTTAATTTTGAAGGGTTTGGAGTGGAGGTGCCAAAATATGGCCAAATCCAATATTTTGGGCCACTTTTTGGGGATTTCTAAGATATTCAGAGGAGGAAAATAGACCCTAGATCACAAATATGGAAAAATTCATTTACTCAACAATTTACATCCACAACAAGACAAACAACTTTGTCTTAGTGAATATTTCCTAGTTATGGCCAGTTTGGCTAAAAATGCCAAGTTTGGAAAACATGCAAAAAGGACGAAGTTGTCAATTCTAAATCACTATAGAAAGTGACAAGAGCATCATATCACAAATATGAAGGTTATTGAGTTTTCACTATCACAAATAATATCTGTACCTAATACAAAAATTTTCTAGTTCATGACAGATTTCCTTTTACAGGTGGTAGAAGTTGGCCTATGTGAATAATTGTACCAATAAGTCAAGTATAACGGGGAAAGATTGTTGATTTCAGCGGGCCATAACTTTCATCTTAGAGCTCAAAATTGAGTGAGAGAGTAGTTAATGGAAATAAATTGAAGAGTAAAATTAGCATGTATACCCATAATTTTGGTTTGAGCAATAAAAAATGTTAGAAAATTAAAATATGACTAGTGGCCTTAAAAGGAAAAAATTATGCATATTGTTTTCCAGAATTGCAGAGTTGTTCTTATCTAACATAATTTTCTTACATGCACATTTTGTAGAGTTAGGGTTATAGGAAAAATAGATCAAGTTTTGTATGAAATCCAGAATCATGGAAGATGCACAAGGAACTCATATCCATGAGGAAGAAGTGAGGGGCTTGAATATTAATTTAGGCAATGATGAGACATAATCTAATGGGCATAGGAACATAGTATAGCCAATAGAAATGATAGAGACCATGAAGATATTAAGAGTGGAAGTGAAGATTTATATAGGTTATAATGAGAAAATAATCAAATATTAGGAGGAGGTAAATCATATAAATTCTCATCTTCTACAAAGTATAAACCAATTGCAAAAGAAAGTAAGAATTGGAGCAAGTTCAAGAGATGAGGAAATAGAAAAACCCCATGAAACAATGGATAATTAAAGAGGATACAAGCATTCAATGACTGTTAAAATGGATCATAGAACACATCACTCACATGTTTATTCAGGAAATAAGGCCCATTTAATTGAATAATCATAGAGCAACCCAAAAGTATGTCCTATTAGGCATCAAAGGAGAAGACATGAATTGGAATATTTGCAAGGAGATATCAGGAAGCTCAAGCCACCAATTTTTGATGAAGAAAATAGGAAGGGAGAAGATGATGAAGATTGGTTGCTTGGAATCAAAAAGTACTTTCAGTTACATAATTATTCCTCCAACTTGGAAGCCATGATTTCCATATACCATTTGAAAGGAAAATATTCTATGTGGTGGTACCAACTGAAGAAGGTCAAGAACATCAACGAAAATAATATTTATTGGAACTAATTCAAGAAACATTTCCAGTAGCATTATATTTCAGAGCATTACTATGACAAAATTATGAAAGATTTCTTTGAACTCAAGCTAGGAAATACGACTATGGATGAGTATGAGAGGAAGTTCTCAGAGTTGTTAAGATATGCGGGTTTTATCAAAGATGATAAAGTAAAAATATAGAGATTATTGAGTGGACTTCCATCATTATACAACGAAAAAATCCAATTTGATGAGCCAGATACTTTGGAAGAGACCATAAGAAAGGATAAGTACTTGCATGAGTAGAGTAAAGGTAGAACAACATTCTAGAAGTTTTGGAAGTACAAGAAGAAGGAAAAAGTGGAACAAAGGATGAGACATTTCATAGCTCCTACATATTTTAGGAGTAGAACTAATGTATACTAGCAAAACCATACAATTTAGAGTGAGTCAAAGATGGTATAACGTTCAAGCAAAATACCAATACCAATGATCAAATGTTGGGGATGTAAAGGATAGAATTTGCATATATATTTCCATCATAAAGAAGAGAAAACGAGGAGTGTTTACATTCTTTAGGAATACACCACAATTGAAGACATGGGTATAAATATTCCAAGGACATATGAAGCACTAGAATATCAACATGTTTAACATCAATACCACATGATTGAGTTGGAAGGTAATATTACCAATCATCTTGTTGCTATTTTAATTGATTAAAGAGAAATCCATAACTACATTGACCCTAAATTAATGGATATATTTCATTCAAAAGAGAGAAATATTGAAATATCATGTTTTGTTAAGCTATCCAATGGAACCAAAAGAAGGATCAATGGGGTTTTCATAATATATCCAATATATCTGAATGGATTCAATACAGTTTATGGTCTAAATATCATTCCATTGGGATCTTATGATATCTTAATTGAAATGGATTGGTTGGACAAGCAACTTTCTGTCATAAATTTCCATAATAATACATTTAAATGTCTTGATGAAGAAGGGAAATAGAGCTTGGTGAAAGGGATTCCAAGACCCATTTATATAAGGGAAATTTCAGCCTTACAACTGAAGAGATGTTTCATAAAGTCTGTCAATTATTTGCAGCCCATGTGGAATATCCAACCAAGAATAAGTGTCCAAATATTGAGGATTTTGTAGTGCTACAAGAATTTGAGGATGTATTTGGGGAGATTCCAGGTTTACCACCCAAGAGAGACATAGACTTCTCTATTGATTTAATGCCTAGAGATTCCCCAATATCCAAAACTCCTTACAGAATGATCACACTAGAGTTGAAATAATTACAAATGCAACTTGAAGAACTCTTGAAGAAGGGGTATATACAACCAAGTGTCTCACCTTGGGATGTGCCAATTTTATTTGTAAATAATAAGGATGGGACTTTGAGGTTGTACATTTATTTTAGGTAGCTAAATAAAGCTATAATAAAGAATAAATAGCCTCTTCCTAGGGTTGATTATCTCTTTGACCAACTAAAAGGAAAAAAGGTATTTTACAAGATAGATTTGAGATAAGGGTACCATAAGATGAAAATCAAAGATGAGGATATTAACAAGACAACTTTTAGAACCATATATGGGCATTATGAATTTGTTGTAGTGCCATTTGGATTGACAAATGCACCAACTGTATTTATGTGTTTGATGAATGATATTTTCAAAAATTACTTGGATAAGTTTGCGATAGTCTTCCTAGATGACATACTTATCTATTCTAAGTCAAAGAAAGAGAACGAGGAACACTTAAGGATGGTACTATAGATATTAAGGAACCCAACAACTATATGCCAAGTTGAGAAAATGTTCATTTTACCAAAAGTAGATCTATTATTTGGGCCATATCATTTCAAATGAAGGAATAGTAGTGGATCTAGAAAATATTAAGGCAATCAAAGAATTGCCAACACCAAGGAATGTTGTGGAGGTTAGGTCCTTCATGAGACTTGCAGGTTATTACATGAGATTTATTGGAGGATTTTCAAAGATTGCACACTGAATCACTTCTTTTCAAAAGAAGGGGATACAATTTGAATGGAATTCCAAGTGTGAAGAAAGTTTTTAGATTTTTAAGGAATTACTTGCAAGTGCACCAATTTTAAAAATTGTTGATCCAAATGAGAACTTTGTTATGTGCACAAATGCATGCAAATAAAGGCTTGGTGGAGTTCTTACACAAAATGGGCATGTGATATATTGTGAGTCAAGGAAGTTGAAATATAATGAGAGGAACTATGACACACATGAATTAGATTTGGAAACCATAGTTCATGCTTTAAATATGTGGAGGCATTATATCATGGGAAAAAAGTTTGAGCTGAGGACAGACCATAGTGGTATGAAATATTTGTTTGAGAAACCAACATTAAATACTAGACAAGTTAGATGGATATAATTTCTTAGTGAATATGAATTTGATATAAATCATATTAAAGGTAAAGAGAACAAAGTGGTTGATGCACTTAGCAGGAGGGTGCATGCGATGCATTCTACTACATGACATATTTAAAAATAAGATTTTTAGAGGCTATAAAATCATACCAACTTTATTTATAAATCAAGGAAATCATATAGCAGGGTAATTTACAACATAAATATAAATATTATTAGCTGAAAGAGGATGGGATCCTTTTTTGTATAGAAACAAATTTTATGTTCCTAATTTTCAGAAATTAATAAATTTGATGTTATAAGAAATGCATAATATTCCTTATGCTAGACACCTAGGATATCATAAAACAATTGCATCCATAAGAAGCCAATATTTTTGTCTAGACATGAATAAATGTGTGGTTGAGTATATAGCTAGATGCATGGAGTGTCAAAAGGTAAAGGCTGAGCACAAACAACCAGTTGGATTTCTGTAGCCATTTCCCATTCTTGAGTGGAAATGGGAAGTTGTTTCAATGGATTTTATTACCAATCTGCTCATAATAGTGAAGCAACATGGTTCCATCACGGTAGTGGTGGACAAGCTCACAAATAATTCCCATTTTATTTTAGTAAAGCTGACACATAAGGTAACCAACATTGTAGAAATTTTCATGAAAGAAATTGCCAGACTACATGGAGTGTCTAAGGAAATTGTGTTAGATTGGGATTCCAATTTTACTTCAAATTTTTGGAAAGGATTTAGAACAAATTTAAATTTTAGTACGACATGATGACCCAGATTTGGATGGGATAATATAGAGGTTCAATGAAGTAATTGAGGACATTATAAGAATGTATGTGATAGAAAAGTCATCTAAATAGGAAGAGTATTTACATTTAGTAGAATTTTCATACAACAATGGGTATTAGACATCATTGAAAATTATCCCATTTGAAGCATTGTATGGAAGAAAGTGTAATACTCCACTGTGTTGGGAAAATCCAATAGACAGAGTAGTGCTTGCGCTTGATATGATGAAGGAGATATAAGAGAAAATGATTAAAATCAAACATGATTTGAAGGCGTCCCATGGAAATCATAAAATATATGGAGACAAGGGTAGAGTATCCAGATAATTCCAAGTGGGAGAACATGTTTTTTTGAAAGCAAAACCAAAGATAAGTTCAATGAAGTTGGGAAGCTTCACCAAGTTGGAAACCAAATATTGTGGATCATTTGAGATACTAGATAGGATAGGACCAATTGCATATATGCTTATGATTGATCGCATCCATGCATGTGTATAATGTATTTCATGCATCTTTATAGAAAAATTATCTACGTGATCCTAACCATGTCACTGATTGGACTATGATTCAAGTGGATCCAAAAGGGGTCTTTTAGGTAGAGCCAATATGTATCTTGGACCGGAAAGTCAAGGTGCTCTAGAAAAAATCCATCAGGTATTTAAAGGTCCAATGGACCTACTACATCCATGAGGATGCGGCATATGAGCCAATAGATGCAATGTGTGAAGCATACCCACATCTATTTTGACTTTTTGATGTAAAATTTGTATATATATGAACACTTATAGGGTGATGTGCACTGAGGATAGTGAAAAAATAAGGGGGAGGGTATTGTAACACCCTATTTTTAATCCCCATAATGTAATGTAATATAAATATGTGAATTTTGTTATGATTCAAGCAGTATGGCCAAGGGCCAATGAATGTAAATGATTTACATTGAGTTTATTAATAAAAAAATACATTATTGGATGCAAGATGAGGGGGACTAAAATGATGGGGGACTATAACCTTATGGGAGAGGAATTAGAGGGGGATAGGAAGCCTAAAAATGGGGCTTTATTCCAAATATAATATTATATTCCAAAGTAAGAGTACATGAGCATTTTAGCCTAAGTTTAGAAAAATGTTTGAAGAGTGTTTCTTTGAGTGTCAAGTGGAAAGTTCAAAGCATGCATACTTAAACCTTGTGTTTGGGGATTATGACTATCATTATACCATCACTCTACCTAGGAGGGAGATGAAAGAGAAATGGATCCAAGCTTGTAATGGGGTCTGTATTGTAATTCTATTGTGAAAGTTGACATTGAGAATCCCTGTAGATCCCAACATTGAGATTTTCCTATCTAGTCTGTGCTAGAGCTCAGAAAAGGGTGTGATAGGTCGAGGAAATGCATTACAGAGAAGGGGATCGATTCTTTGGTTGTGCATACTAAAAGGGGAAAGATATATGGTGTAAGGTACCCAAACTATGCTAGGTTGGAATATTATGTTTGCTGTCTAGAATGTTGGTTTTATTCATATAAGTTTTTCAAACACTTTGCATTAATACCACGATAGTTGCTTACAACCATTTACATATAGTCTACTGTACCATACTCTTTAACTGTAATATGGTTAGAAACCTTAACAAACAACTTGCATGTACTGTTATTATATAAATTTAATCAAACATATTGCATGTATTTGATACACAAATAATAGAAGGAGAAATCATGGTATCTTTAATATGAATGAAATATAAAATGAGAACAATACAAGGATGTGATAATAGTTTGACTTTATATCTAAAGAACACAACTTATTTTGGCTGTAATAACAACTGAAATACCCTCATGAATAGACAATAAACAACTGAAATGTCATCCTAAATAGTAAAACCCTAAACACACAACAAATAGGTCATAAAACGTGGACAAGATTCCTCGGTCTCCTCACTAACTATTGTCCACGACCTATGCCTACTCTAATACAGACTACAATGATCTAGCCACCGTACCTAAGTATATCTGCAATTTTATTTTGCAGAGGTCCTCATGAGATGAGGATGGATGAACAACAGTGCCTCGCAGGACGACAAGGGAGGCCTCAAAGGACCCTCGTGTTCAACCAACGAGGATGTCTCTTGTCATGCTTCCCCAAAACCCTCCTGGTAACTGTAAAACCTGAGATCATCCTCCTTATGAAAGTTTCACAAATCCCCTGAGCAAGTCGATATACCTCCAATTGAATACAAACCCCAAATTGAATCTCCAATGGAAATCCTAGATGGATCCCCCTCTTATCTAAATAGGGTGGATGTTGCACCACTGAAACTAAATTGTAATGGTGGAAGGTTTTTGATAAACCCTAATGAAAAAATGGTTCCAAGGCCACTCCAAAATGAGAGATCAAATCATAATTACAAAGTGAATCTCTACCCCTCCTTTTATCCTTCTTCCATGCCTTCTAGAACTTTCCCCTTTTTTGACTAAATCAAATATGACCCTTATTCCCCTTTTACTTTTACTTTAAAAGTCAATTTGATAATTTTTAAGTAACTTGTTAATCTAAATTTACTTTATTTTCTTAATCTCACTTTAAAAACATAACATCTCCCAACTAAGTGACATTAAATGACCCTTTTTAACTCCATTTTTATTCACTTACAAGACAAAAAATTCATTTCCATTGTAGAATAGGGGAACCCAAAAATGAGGACATGAAAAATATTCCCTTCCCAAATATTGCTTTTCCACAAGAAATTCCATCACACCCATATGAACAACAAATTAAACCAAATTGAAACTAATGATGATTCCCGAGTCCCAAAATAATATGAAAGATGCAGAGCACCTACCTCCCACAATACTTTCCTATAATGTGCTAACACCAAGGGCCTCCTGCAAGTAACAACTAGTTCTCCCATTTGTACCAACTACCAAAATTTCAATCGATAAAATCCCAGGGTCCCATGCAATTTCTAGAAATGACCCATCATGCTGACACTCTACCGCTCTGACCATAAATACCTGATCCTCCTTCCTAGACTGCATCCTACACTCTTGCATCCACAATATGTAATTAGGACTTAAATAATTATCCCCACTATCAAGGATCATTTCTTGCCAATGTATCTCTATCAAGTCAATCAAAACAACTCTAAAATCAGACAACCCAAATAATTCTGATAGGGCCTCAATAACACCTAACTTCCATGTATCAAAAGGGGAATCCCTAATACTCCAACACCCCCAACCTACTATAATATTCCAAGCATCATCTAGATAAACTCTGAACATATCATTCATGAAGTCCCTCCGTGAAAACACAAGAATCCCATAGGTGTTAAAGTCAATAGGATCCCAAACTAGCATGTTTGATGTGAAGCACCCTCTACTCATAGCATTGTTCTGTAAGGTGATAATATAAGAATCTACCTGACCACTCCTGATAATCCAGGTAATCATAAGATGCATAAACTTGGTTGAATCCTAAAAATATCACTCCTCCAAGTAACCAATCCTAATTATCCTCCCAAAAGAAAATTTCAACGACTCAACACCGATGCTCTCATCTCTAATAGTAGATAAATTGTTAAACAATGTAATCCCAGTGTCCCAAACTAATCCTAGAAAGGAACCACCATGCTTAAACTTCACCACTCTAATCATCACTGTCGACCCAACGGGCCCAATCTGTATCCTCCTCTCCTGCAACCCCAAGCTGAACTCCCTAAAGTGATTGAAACAACTATCCTGAATCCTCCCTTGTGAAGGTGTCTTAGTGAAGTCTAAGTCTAAAAATCCACAGTCAGCCTTGAGTATGTCTTTCCATATAGAGTAAGTCTTGACCTTCCCTCTACTGACATCCCAAAAATAAAGTAGACCAATGTTATAGGATAAATTGGTAAATCTCCCTAAATGCAGACATAAACTAATCTCCCTAGATCCACTTGGATCTAGAAAAAAACATGACAGGACATGATGCTTCCCCTAAGTTATAATCATTGATCTAAGTGTCAAAGAAGGAATTGATGACTTACCTTTGAGATTGCTTCCTTATATCTTTGTTGTTCCTGCTTCTCTCCAGTTCTCTTGTGAAACCAGATCTGCAATGACACAAACCAACCAAAGTGAAAGAAAATATGATAGATTCAATGAAAACTTAGACATGTGATCAAGGAGTCATGTAATAAAATGAGAATAATTTTATGGGAAAGAAACATGCCATTGTATTATATTGAATAAAAGTGGAAGATAAAACCAAAATGCTTTGATGTTGCAAGTTCCCTTTTAATGGTCCTTCGTTCCAACACACACATATATTCATTATGGAGTTTGCATGAAGGTGATATTCAAAAGCTTGATGGGTGAATGCAGACCTCAAGCATCAACTGGAATAATATTCTTCACACAATCTCCAGCCTATTCTTCCAGCAATCCTTTGCTCAACCTTGCTTAACTATTCTTAACCTTTTCCATGAGAAGCCCATTATTATATAGGAGAAGCTGAAGTGGTTAAAGGGATGAGGATGATCCCACCATATTAGAGAATTCAGTAGGATCGTAACCATACAGACGCCACCTCACATTCCAGAAGATTCCCCTTCTATAAACTTCTTGAACCTCTTTCCTCTTTTGGCTTTCAAACACCGCCGTACCCTGCCTATATAGAAACCTGTGGAAAGCTTGCAGGCCAACTATAGAGAAGCCTGCAGAAATATTTGATTTCCGCACTGTACACTATGGGTAGCCTGCGACGTCCTTCTAAAAAGTAGTCTTGTAGAGGAGGAAAGTAGTCACTTTTATCAGGAAAAAGATGATTTTGAGGGCCTGATTACATGCTTGTAAAGTCATCATTAGGGTGACCAAATAATGTGTAATAGAATTCCCAAAGTATGAGGTTGAAATTTGTGGCAGCAACAAAATACTTTATAAAATATGTGTGTGTGTGTGTCGAAAACAAGGAGCACACGAATCGGGAATCTGCAAACAAACAAGCATCTCTACAATATGATACCATATATGAAGTAGGCATTCCCATGTTCAAAATAAAAATTATTGAACTCATAAATGTAATCCATGGCCAAATTATACGGAAGTGGATCCATGTAAGTCTGGAATTCTAGATAGCCACGAGGAAATTGCAAAATTAGTCTAGTAGTAGAAAGTGTAAATTGAGACACAGAAACAGGGTTATACATAGTGGATCTGTGTGTCAATTAAATTCATAAATAATCCATGTAACCTGGGCCAAAAGGTAAGATCAAGGGTCTTCAATCCATCATCTGTAAATTACCGAATCTAACCATGCGATTCTGAGATCTTTGAAGTCCGGACATGGCAGGAACCTTGTTATGGTCATTGTTAGAAAACCGTTAATAAGTAAATCACCATTGATGTGAGTGACTCCCAAGGTACCTTAGTACAATCCAAGAATGTGAATTAAAACAGGCTGAAGTTGAAAACTCAATGAAATCCCTCGATCATGGACCAATGATGTGAAGATCAAATAGAGGTGAAGAAACTTGCCATAGAGGCATGTAGGTTCTAAGGTACTACAAATGCTTTCCCCAAGTCTTGTTCCCGGACTAATTAAGGTTGAAGTCGACATGAAAAAAGACTCATCTAAAGAGGGCCTTGATGTATCCCCATTAGTGACATAGAATAAGTAACAGATTAAGGGTAGATCAAAGTATGAAAATCATCCAAAACTGACAAAGGGAATGTCGACATGGTAAGAAATGACAATGTAGATGGATGACTCAAGAGAGGGCTTATGATTCCACTATTGAACATATGGATGACACGATGGAAGTATTGGCATCATTAACTCAAATACGACCCAAGATATAAGCTTGCCAAAAGAAAGTCAGACGAGACAAATGGATTTCCAAACTTAGATTCAAATGACGAAGGGGGTTTCATGTTCAAGAGTGACTAGTACTACCACTGACATGGATGGAGAGACACATTTCTTTCCCAAATTCCCCACCATTTACGGCAAGTACCTCTTTATTTTTACACAAGCTTGGGGATAACATATGCTTGTAATGGCTCATCCTTGGATAGGAGTCCTGAAGCTATTTTAGCGAACCCCTAAGAAGTGGTTTGAGCATGTGGGTCTTCGATGTTTGTTTAGCAGAGTTCAAAGAAAGAAAAATAAGGGGTTTTCATGTTTAGAGTCCAAAACACTTAAATGCAGAAATCTCCTAGATTCCACTTTTTATGAAACAACTCGATGGGACCCAGAAAAAGTGATAAACTATCTCCAATCAAACGTTTTCTTCAAATACTACGTGGTATAATAGGACTGCTAGAGCAATATTTTTCATTTTATGGAGTGTTAGGAAAAGAGCTTAGAAATGATAATCCATGTGTCACTTTTAAGTATTTTCCAAGGCAATGCAGAAAGGATTCAACAAAAGTATACTTTCGGTTCGTTCTCATAAGTTACACAAGAACTTGCGAGAGCGAGCAGAAGAGTGAACTTCGAGGTTTTATATAAAAGCCTAAAAGTATCGATATCGTAATGAAGAGAAAATAGAGAATTAGGAACAAGGTCCATATACTCCATTAATTGGGATACAGTATTCACTACGCGAAACAGAACCTCCGCAGACTATTAGTTTGAGGGTTTAACCAAACACATTTATATAATACAAAATATTATGAAAAAGGTAAAAATGAAATAAATAAAATTAAAAGAGCTCTTTTACCATTTCATTTATATTTGGTCAAGAACTTGTCAAAAAAAAACCCTTTTCACCCTTTATTTTGGTGGAGTGGATTATGAGGAGCACAGACGATCAATTGACGAGTGGTTTCCGTGAAAATGATAAGTTCTTCATCTTCTTCCTTTTCAATGGTTTAAAATTTGTTTGTGAGATTCAAAATGATTTTTAGGTGATTTTGGGTTGGTAGAAGTGATGTATTTGGGGCATACAGGTGGCAATATTGAGCCACTAGAAATCAGGATTTCCACAGGTGCCCAATGGCTCGCCTGCATAAATCCTGCACTGTAACTGAAGCTCTATTTCTTGTGACAAAACCAAAAAAGAAAAGCGAGCGTTGAACCAAAAAGAATTCCAAAAAAGTTGGATAAGGTTGCTAACTGTCTTCTCTTACTTCCATACAGGTGTTTGATTGCAAAAATGTTGGAGATAAAGGAAGAACATGAGCATGAATTGATGAATCTATGGATTTGAATGATCCAAGAACCATTAGATCTCTTTGGCAATGTGGCCTATTGCAATTTTTCAAAATCCAGGGAATGAGATCCCAATGAAGAATGTCGATGATTGGTCCATATGTGGGGCTGAAACTCTTAGTATTTCACATGGGTGTTCATGTCCTTTCCTTGGACATTGAAGATGTTACTTTTCGATGGGGGTTATCATGCATGGGGCAATGGCCAGAGGAGCTCACGGCGGGGGTCAGGTGGCTTGTTGATGAGCTAGTATATCCATCGACACTGTGAACCAGATGCTGAAAGGTGCAAATGTAAAGTGGCTATCCGAGGTGTGCAAAATCTGACTCTTAGAACCATCCTATTTACCATTGAACGGATGATAGGAAGTGCATGCTTGTGGTGCTCCTGAGTTATTTTCAATATGCCATTGAATGTCTATAACCTCAAGTATTCAATTGGTGAGATGGTTTGCTCCGGAGTATGAAGACACAACTCACTAAAATCAAGAGAGGAGACCTAAGCGGTTGGTTATGGGTCCATTTTTGTGTCTTTTTTCTTAGAAAGAGTCCCTCATTTGAGGCTATAGGTAGAGTGAGGAATACCAGCCCCACGAGACCAAAGAATGAAACGGTGGTGTGACATTATGGCTTTCGACATGCTTAGCGAGACCCCTATATCCAAGTACAATGATGGATTTTTATTTGTAAAATTTAAAATCTTGTTGATTGATGATTATGTGTATGACTACCTAAAGTTTCAGGGTGATCCCGACTTGGCTCTCCCTGAGGGATTTCATTAGGGAGATCTAGGTAAGAAAGACATTTTTTTTTTTTTTTGTTCTTTATAGTGTTTTGTGGGTTTTAGGATATTATATGTTTTGTTTCCGATCTAAAAGTGATCAAAGACTTTTGACTATCACCGAGATGGAGTCCGCCTCGAGTACATCCTCTCAAGGTCGAGGCGAGGAGAGATTAGTAGCCATGAGGGTGGGATACGTAAACTATGAGGTGACCGAGAACTTAAAGAAGGCTGGCAGCAGACATCCCAACATGTCGATCCCGAAATGGGGAGAGGAAGCGTTATCAACGCCATCATGGCGTGTCGGTTCGCTTATTCGGTTACTTAGCGAGGAGTAGCATAGGCGTGAGAAGTGCGGAAATATAAGTGAGCGACATCCGTGATTGTATTTTGTAGAAACCATGTGCTCTATATTTCGATATTTTAGTGCTTGGATGGAAAACACTTTTGTAAAACATTTTCATTATATATATATACATGGGGCTTCTTGGCTACTCACGATTTTTATATACAATGTAAGTGTTTTAGGATTTATAAATGTCTCAAATGTCTATCTAACACATAATTAGCCTAGAGCATCGATTAATGTATTTAGACATCAGGAATGTGTTGATATTCAATATAATCAAAATAACATTCCAAAAGAGGTGAATTAGTGAACTCTATCCATAACAAGTAGGACTTCGGATAGTGTAAACATTACTTAAAGCGGGGCACTACTGGCTAAATCAATTTGGCCTGTAACAAAGTGACGAATCCCAAGTTAGATAGCATCGATCAATAATTCAATATTTCATTATATTACTAGATATTATTGGTTGCATGACCAAGGAAAACTCCTTGTAAACTGATAAGTTTGTTGGGTAAGGTTACATATATTTCCCAAACAATAGAAGCTAGGTTCACGAGTCCTCATTTCAACTTTGTCGGTGGAAACCTAATATAAATTAGAGAAGGCGTCGACATCACGAGAAAGCAAACTTCTAGCATAAGGTAAGAAGTTAGGGGTTGAAACCAAATAATGAAAAAAATACAAAAGTAACACACACAAGGTATGATACAATAAAAGTATGAAAATGGGAAATGGAATCTAAGCATAGTACTTCTTCAGTAAAGCCCATTTTTTGGGTTCCCTCAAAGGAATGCCATCATAATATATTAAGTCGTAATCTCCCTTCTCTAACACACGTTTGACAATATAAGGACCCCATGTGGCAATTTTCGAGCTCCTAGTAGGTCTGAATGCTTGTTCATAGAAGAGAACTAGATCTCCCTAAGAGAAAATACATGGCTTGACATGCTTTCCATATTAAGGTTTACATGTTTCTTCCGGGTTTCAATAACTAGGGTGGCATCATGACATGTCATCCTAATTGTATAAGAATACTATAGATGTTCCTCTTGGTAGGAGTGTTTGGGAGAAGTTCGGCGACTAACTTCAAAGATGGTATTTCATTCAATCGGAAAACAAATTCAATCTTGTAGACCTAATTGAAAGGGGTAAATGCTCGTAGCATACTTCACAAATAATAGATGGGCCCATAATGCCAAAAACAACATCGTAATGCCCGGTGGTTTTATGGATTCTATTATGGAAATTTGACTTATAGTGATATCATTTATTTATTGCTTCAACCCATTTTGTTAGCACAACGGATAGTAGGGGGTTGAGTTTTTCATGACGAAGACCCAACTAACTTGTCGATGGATAGACATCATAAAATTTCAAAAATGGCTACCATGATCGATGACGATAGCTTTTGGGTTTCCCAAATCGAGTATAATATGATTAAATATGAAAAGGGGTGCAGTTTTCGATATTGTAGTAGGCATCGCCTCGACCCATTCATGAAATAATCCATGGATTACGATAATGTATCCATGCCCCGAGACCGAGTGAGGGTTGCATGTCATAAAATCAATACCCATTTTGGAAAGGTCAATGGAAAATACGAGGGTGTAAAGAACTAGATGATCTTATTTTATTATTATGCGTTTGGCAAACATGGCATTTTTTGGACGGCAATAATACAATATTTAAATAAAGAAGGCCAAAAATACAGCTGCGTAAGATCTGGACAATAATACCTGGACATGTGACCACCACATTCTCTAGAATGGTAGTCATTCAAATCTTTCTCCACTTCGTCATAGGTGAGGACATGTGAAAAATGAAGTCAATCCGAGTGGTAAAAGTGTGTCATAGGATGATATAGTGATGAGCTTAGATATGGAAAGGTATCACGGCGGTGATTAAGCTAGATAGATTGGGAGAAAGATTTGAGTCTAGAATATATAATTATCTCATACCAAAAGGTCATCGAGAACTGATAAGTAAAAAGAGATTCATGGGTAGTGAGATCTTCTCTTACATTTTACGTCTAAGTCATTGGAGGGAGGGTCACATATCAATTCAGCGAAAACCATAGATTTATTTGACTTGGCAGGTTCGAATTCCAATTAAAACTCTTGGAGAATCACTATCCATTTAGAGTACTTCCCCTAGAATTGGTGTGTAATGTGTTTGCATGGGGTTACAATCAAGAATACCAGAGGGGTCTTAAGTAATAGGATGTAATTGACGAGAAGCGTTGGACAACTTGAACAACTGCTAGGGCCAGTTTTCAACATGTAAATATTTGGTTTAGGTAGACGTGAGACTCTGACTTAAATAATAGATATTATATTCCTTAATTGTGAATCACCTTCTTGGGCCGAGGAGACAATGGCGATGGTAGAGTTGAAACAACTAGATAAAGGAAGTAATCACCATTCTATGTCAGTGGGAAAATAGCAGGGTATAGGTTAAAGTCAGTTTCAAATATCTGAAAGCTTTGTTGAAAAGTGGGAATCTCATCACAGAACTCACATAAACTTTTCTTTGAAATCGAGTAAATCGAGTGTTAATTCTGCATAGTTTGGGATGAAATGATGTAAATTTTTTCCTCCTTGCAAGAGCTTTAGTTGGAAAAGTGAAGACGGAGGGTTGAGATTACCTTCGACCTTTAAAGGATTGACCCTAATCCACTGGTGTGACACGATAAAACCTAGAAGTCAGTTGGACTCCACACATAAAACACATTTGTGTGGATTTAGACGTATACGATAGAACATTCTTGAAGAAAATGAAACAGGAGGTGTGTCGGATGGTCACTATGATGCATGGAATGTGCTAGTAGGTCATCTAGATATGTTTGTACAATGTGTTTAATGTCATGAAAAGCATAAGACATGGCAATGAAAATTCACACCAGCGTTCTTCAAACCAAAAGGAATTAGTTCCGGTGAGCAAAAGGGTACTAAGGACAAATAAAAGCGATTTTGTGTTGATTCGAGGCAAGATGTTGATTTGATTATAGCAGGAAATAGTCCATTAAAGAAAATATTTCACTTCCAGTAGGTCAAAAATATAGTCCAGCATGAATGAAGGGGTGGGAAAGTTGTCTTTAGGACAATCTTGATTGATATACCTATAATCGATGCAGACATAGATCATACCTTGTTTCTTGTTAGCCAGAACAAGATTGGATACTTAATCAGTTAAATCCACGGGATAAATAAAACCAACTTTAAGAAGTTTTTAAACTTCAAAGCAATAACAGCTGCTTTCACGGGGGTGGATAGGGCCAGTTCACAACTTTGGGGCGGGTCTAGCGCCGTGCGTCTTAATTTCTTGTACAACAATATGAGGGTCAATACCCGACATTTCTTCGCAACTCCAAAGCGAAGATGTCACGAAACTCATTGAAAAGGGATGTATAGGTGACAACAACTATAAAATTGATTAGACTACAGCTCCGATATGAACATTTCAACAACTCGAGGTTTAATGGATATGTTGAGGGGGATAGTAGAGAATATTACTTAAGTTCCATTCATATAAAATGTCATGTGATGACTCGAGAACAAAGGAAATGACATCAACGGTTGGTAATTCGAGATTCATTAGTAACTCTCAATGGTGTGTGTTGTTGTTCGAGAAGAAATGGAGCGATGATGTCCATCATCCCAAGGGGGTGTCTTCCATCAACATAACTAACATAATCATCTCATCCATGGGAGAAATAATAACATGGAACGGTCAGGAGACGAATCAACAAGAGAGGGGGTAGAAGGGTTGTCGATTGAATGGCTTGATAGTAGTTCAAGCTGGACTAAAGGCATTTGGTTTACAGCAAGGACAATCACCGAGGTTAAGAGGTATTACCCATAGATTGAGAAGATGTGTGAGTTTTTGAGCGATGAAAGTGGAAATCATGTTGATTGAGTTGACAAAAGGAGGTGGAATATCTGGTGGTGGGATTGTGAATGTACCCATCAAAGTTGAATCTTCGTAGGCCCTGCCAAGCGTTCTACTCATACCCAGGTGGTGTCTTTGTGATAAAAAGGTACGTTGCTAGTACAAAGTGTCGAGGAGTTGAAAAAGGCTAATTTGGTCAATAATGGAAACTTTCCACTGATGTGGAAAATGTAGAACGGAAAAGATTGGACACAGCGATGCACATCGCATCAATCGGCTATAGTAGTAGAGGTTGCAATTAGAGGTGCATCGAAGACCTCAAATTCGACATTGACTGATTTTACTTCCAGCGTAATAGACAATGAAGGAAGTACCCAGTAGGGTTTAAAACCCGAGCCATTGAAGGATTTAAAAGTGTTATGTGATTTAGTAAGAGGAGGAGATTCAATGGATTTCCAACGGTGTAGACATTACATGGATGCACCCTCATCAATAACAATCCTGGAATTTTCTGTGAACTTAACAACTTGCATTTGGAATGCTAGTTGAGGGGGAGTCTCGGAATGTGATCTTAGAGGTAAAAAATTATCAATTTGTATCCATAGGATCAATCCATAGACTTTGCTTGATGCCTTCCATTACGAGCATAAAACTTTGGAGGACTTGGTGACGTCGAGAAGATTGATTGCGCTGAATCTTCTATCTTGTAGTTGGCGAGGTTGTGCATGAGGGTTGAAGCCGGACTTTCAAACAACATCCTTTGGGGGAGGGTGAAGAAATGTATGGAGACTCGGTCATTCGAGCTAAAAAGTGGCTATTTGGGAGTGAATATGAGGGAGGTTGTTGAACTAACGAAGGTGGTATAATGTCAACCTTCTCCTTTGAGGAAGAATAATCTTTGGCTCAGTGGTAAGTGTAATCATTCTTTCTGGAATCACCAATACACAAGAGTACATAGAAGTAGTGGAGGGAGAGGGTTGATGGATGACCAGCGGAGTCTGCTGGAAGAAGGGAAAGGTTGAGACAAAACAGTAAGTGTAGGAGGTTTCATGGTCCCTTAAAGGAACTTATTAACCTCGAGACCGTCTTGGAGAATCTTTAAGTATAGTGATCATCACCACCGAGATAAAGGAAGGCAAAGGGTAGCCGGGTTTGAACTTATCATATCATCAACATATTTGTGTTTGGTTTTCTGGTGTGGGTTATTTTTATCCTCCCTTATTCTTACCCTTCCTTTTTAGATTTATTCTTTCAGAAATGAGAGTAGATTGAAACGAGTTAACACCTCGGAGGTTTTGTGGGAGGAGTAGGAGGCGAAGAATTTTGAACATTAGAAGTATTGGACTTGGGGTTGGTAGGAGAGGCTTGCGTATTTTGAGGTTGAGCATGGAAGGAAAGTGTCAATCACACCATTATCCGCATGAGAAACAGAAGGGGTAGTTGAGGTGCTTGTTAGTAGAAGAGGTGCATCAGGGGAAGTAAGTGGTAAAAGTACAGTTTGTGGTCATGAGGTCAAGATCTGAACGGCCGATAGCATTCTTCGGTGACAACTCCACCCATGGAAATATCGCGAGATCTCGTCACCGAATAGGTTGTGAACTATCTACCAATGTGACCAGGAAAGGTGAAGGTTTGATCCAAGCGTTCAGCCCGTCTCCACTCATGAATGTGATTGGATAACGAGTGGCCTTAGTTTTAGCGAAGAGACTTCGAGGATCCTGGGTTCCCATTTTGTAATGGATCAGTAATTGGTAGTGTGTAAGAAAATCCATGGCTAGGAAGGTGACCAAAATTCCATTGAAGAAACCTCGTGTTAGTTCTATATACCACTTTGCAAAAGAACCCATGAGATTTCGTTGGAAAATTCATAATGGCGAATGAATAATCATCAAAGTTGGATGAACACCACCAAAGGTGGAAAGTCATGACATGGTTGTTGGTCCTCTCGGTTTATCGTCAAAGTTTGGGATGAGACTGATAATTTGGGTACGGGAGACATCGCGGGCTAGTGAGGAGAATATGAGGATAGAGATCATTCAAGACTATGAACCGTCAGGTAGATCCAAAGAATGGCTAAAAAGGGTAATTGTCTATTCATCGGAGGAGGACATTGGTGAATTTGGAGAGGGAGTCCCATCGGTATACCAATAGGACCATAGCTAGTTTTATGTGAGGTGAAGGTCCTAACAAATTCAGATGTAGCCCATAGGGTTGTACTAATTAAGGATGTTCCCTTGGGGAGGACGCCTTACTAAGTTGAGCGTTCGAGGGCAAAAATGGGGATTGGAAAACAGTATGGCCCGACCGAACTAGGGGTATGAAAGATATAACTTGAGGTTGTTTCCCCAGACGATTACTTGGATTTCCTTGAATAAATAATATTCCAATACTAGAATAGTGATTAAAGAGTTTTGTCCATATTGGAATTATATCTCGAGTGGAAGTTGTCTTCAGGTGAGGATGATGCTCCAAATTGGGTTTGACCTCCAAATTGAGTTTTCCCCCAGTGTTATATTTTCCTCCAATAGGAATTTGAAAAACAGAAGTGACAAAATGACTGGTTCCTCCAACGTGATTGGAGCTAATTGGGCCAAGACGATTAGCTCCTCCAAGTGTAGGTGGAGGAGGAATGCTAGGCACCCCAGAGAGAACATGGGTATGTGTAGGAACAAAACTATTAGCATCATTGTACCTAGGAGGAGTAAAGACTCCATAATCTCTAGATGGAAATTGGGTAGGAATGGGGATAGAAGCATTCAAGGAATTATACCCAAGAGGAAGTGATAGGATTTGTCTAGATGATAGTGGTGTACCAATGGGAGGTTGGCTAACCAGAGTGTTCACAGTGGGGATAATCATAGTGTTTTGGACCATTGTGGAATGGGCACGCTAAAGAAAGGGATAGTTGAGCTAGGACCCAACCTACAGACCAGCAGAAAAGAAATAACAAGTTGTCTTGTTAAAGTGAATCTAGAATGTATACATGAAATGTAGTAGACGTTTCAAGTGGTGCAAAAACGACAGGTATCTCAATGTCTGCCTCTGAGCTGTGAGGGTTCCATCTAGAAGTCAGAATTCGAGATATGTCAGTGGTCCAAACAAGATCCTCATTTTCAAGGCCAACAGTTATTCCAGTTGGTATTATAGAAGTGTCAACAACAAATTCTTCGGGGATGAATTTAGTGGGAGAATCGTCTACTAAATATCCCAGGAGGTAAGCAAAACGAAGCGTCCAAAGAATAAAAACAATTACGAAAAGTTTCTAAAATTAGTTCTCTCACTTGTGAAGGTATGGTCTGGATCTCACTGCATTTAGAGGAGAGTCCTCAGTGGAATTGAGGGGAGCAAGAGTTTGAGGGCTTCCATATCTTTTAGAATGGTCCTTGCATCCCTCACATAGCTGGCGTGGAGAGTCGAGAAATGTTTATTGAGCCATAAAGTATTTTGTTTGGGAAAAATCTATGGCCAACTATGTAAACAAACAACACTTTCACTAGTAGAATCTGAGAATCAAAACCAACCAAACAAACCTTCTTATTTAGAAATCACTAGTTGGTAGTAAAAGTAATGTTGTGAATTAGAGACAAGAAAGAGGGATAAAACTAGAGGTGGAAAAGAGTTACATTGATGACACATGGGACTTACACCCTGAGTGCAAGCTCCAAGCGAGGTCATGGGTATAACCTCCAAGGAGCCCTATTGAGTTTGGCCAATGTCAATTCCGGGTACCATGAAGACTTTCCCTCCCTGCAGTCACCTTGTGTGAGACCCTAAGAATATAGGCATCTAAGGCTACCAAAAACAACAATGATGTGTGGGGGAGCAGGTTGTGATAGTTCGATCCACGTGCAAAGGCAAGGTATCTAGCTGAAATCAACTTGAGAGGCTCACACACATCATTGTTAGGTATACCCCACCAAGATCCTCGTGCAACCTCTACCAAGATCCAACAGCGGGGTGGTACTTCTGCCCGATCTGTCTTGAACTCGGGAGTTTGACCCTTGTGTGAGAAAGGGTTCCCGAGGACAAAATGTTACCAAATAAATTTTACACTCCATAACAAAAGATGCTATTGTGTGTTTGTGCTTTTGGAGAGTGTGTCTCACTACATATTCCAAAGCTCTGACCCCTAGCTAATGTTGTTGTAATAGAGTCCTAGAAAAGAATTACTAGTTAAGTTTTAGATTTTTAAAGCAATATTTTTAAAAGGCATTAGATTACTCCAGGAGGCGAGAATGAAACCAATGTTGTATAAGACTGTAGACAAATAATATGAAAATAGAAATGAATGATGCAAAAGATTTTTCTCAGTAATTCCTACTATCTACAATGGGAGAAGGTGTTTTCTGAGAATAGTGCACAAACTCACAATCTACTTCCTTTTCTTTAAATGAAGACACAATTTCAAACAGCCAATAAACAATGAAGTTCTTCAATGTTCTCTTCTCTTAAATGCAATAATTTTTCTTATGTATGATTATTAAAAAGAATGGATAACTTCAATTTCTTCCTTTCTAAGACCAAACCAAGCGCATGACAGTGAGGAGAAAGTACAAGTAATCCAAGAAAATTTATGCCTTCAACAAGCAAATCGAACTTTCAATGAAGACACAAAATAAAAAATGATGAGAAAGTATTTGCTCAAAATGAAATGAAGAAACAACCTCTCAATCATCAAGCAATATAGAATACATAATCAATCCAAAACTTCAAGAATCCAATCCAAGATTTTTAATGGAACAAGCACTCAGATACAAGCTCAGTTATACCCTTGTTGTTTTAAAAGTAAAAAAAATGAAAGCTGGAAAATGACTAAGAGAGGTGTTCAATATCCAAAAACCAATCAACAAAGTGTTAAGCATGATAAAACAATCAAACACTGGCTAAAAAAAAGTTCCCCCAGTTGACTTAAAGAAAAAACAGGGCATCAACAAAGGCCAAAACCCCACTCAAAAAAATTTCACAAAGCGCCACGGGCCTGGTAGCACATTGTCGTAAATCTAGAGTTTTTATTGAGGCAAAATAGGCGAGGGTGTGGAGAGAAATTTTACTGCTTGAAGCAAATAGCTAGAGGTCCGCGAAAATCAAAAGGTTTCTAGGGAAGTAGGTATGAAGTGGAATGCTTGAGACCGCGTCGAAAATCAAGGAAATTTAGAAAAAGGTAAAAAATCTCTGTGAACTTTCAAACTCAGAGGAAATTGAATGGATCTCCCATAGAATCGAAATTTGAATTGGAAAAAAGAGTAGGTAAAACCAAATGGCCAACAAAAACCACAATCAAGTAAAATTATCCCGGTGAATTATGGCCAATTTTGTTATAGGATAAATCAGGTAAATCTTTGAAATAAACTAATCCTACCTAGATCACTTGGATCTAGAAAAATAGGACATGACAGCTTCCCCTAAGTTATAACCAGTGATCCTAAGAGAGTGTCAATAAAGGAATTGACTTACCTTTGGTCGCTTCCTTATATTTTGTTGTTCTGCTAAGCTCCGGTGCTCTGTGAAACCATATCTGCAGTGACAGAAGCCAACCAAAGTGAAAAAAACTATGATAGATTCAATGAAAACTTAGACATGTGATCAGGATTCATGTAATAAAATGAGAATAATTTATGGGAAAGAAACATGCCACTGTATATTGAATAAAGTGAAAGTAGCAGAAATGCTTGATGTTGCAAGTTCTCTTTTAATGATCCTTCTTTCCAACACCCACATATATTTGTTCCGGAGTTTGCATGAAGGTGATCTTCAAAATCTTGATGGGTGAATGCATACCTCAGGAATCAACTGAAATAGTGTTCTTCACACAATCTCCAGCCTATTATTCCAACAATCCTTTGCTCAACTTTGCTTAAAAGCCTTAACCTTTTCCATGAAGCCTATTATTATATAAAGGAAAATTTGAAATTAGTTAAAGGGATGAGGATGATCCAAACAAATCAGAGAATCCAGTAGGATCAAAACCATACAGACGCCACCTCACATTATATAAGATTCCCCTTCTAGAAACTGCTTGAACCTCTTTCCTCTTTTGATAACTCAGCATGTGCACCCTACCTATATAGAAACCTATAGAAATTCCTCAGGCTAGCTATAGAGCATCCTACAGAAATATTTGATTTCCACACTGTACACTATGGGTAGCCTGCGATGTCCTTATAAAAAGTAGTCTTGCAAGGGAGGAAAGTAGTCACTTTTCTCAGGAAAAGTATGATTTTGAGGGCTTGATTACATGCTTGTAAAGTCATCATCGGGGTGACCAAAATAATGTAATAACCAATCACTATCATGGCTTTGTTGGTCATCATAATTTGAATCAATCTATCACTCAAATAAATTCTTGGATCCCACCACCAAATTGGATGTCCACCACTCCCAACACCTTATAGCTGTCATGGTGTCATACTGGTATGCATCAGAGCCAAAATGAGCCAAGTCCCTAGTATTCCAACATTTGGTGGAAACCAAGTACTAGGAATCAACTTTGTTCCTACATTTATGTTCAGCTCCTGCCAAACTGAACCAGGAAATATGTTATCTTGATTACCATTAATTTACTCAAGCAATCTGTGGAGTCTAAACACCTACCTATAAAATAATCCTATCACCTGTGATGCCTCATACTCATACAAGTAACCAAAAATGTCATGCCAAAGTTGGATCTCACATATCCCTCATAGTATTCTCCCTAAGTGTGGATTCATGAACTATATGTGTGTGACCTCTATAGTGGATAATAGTATCCACCACTCTATCAACTAAAAAGTTTGTGAATTGATCCAATACAATCTGGATCTCCTCTAGTGCTTTGACCACATAGCCCAAACAAAATAAATATGACATGGATATAATCCTTCACGCCTCACCCCACTAACTTCGAGGTGAACCCTCCATGTCACTATTTTGAAATACCAGCGGCATAAAAATAGTGCTAGATGACTACACTACTTTTAATCTTTTGGAAAGTGTCATATCATTAAATCCAATCAAATTATATATGAACAAGAAATCAAGGTAACATATAAGATCAATCCTGTAGGTATTCTACTCTATATTCTGCAGTGTTACCCCTCCGAATATTAATGTATCGGTATGCCTCTCATGAAGCTCATCCATCCACTCTGTCGATCATGGGTGAAACAAACTCAATGATATTTTTGAATTCCTTGTCTGGCAGTCTCCCCAAGAGAATCATTGCAAAAACACATTTTACACCATAGTACAAGATGAGTACTACTATATACCATTACACATCCCTATATAATCATGTACCACCATGTATCCTATATATTCCATTATATCAATCAATCCAATAGTATCAATTGAACTTGGGTCCTAGAGTGATGTATCCACATCCGTCCTATACTTAATCCCTCAATCAAATGTTGCATATACTTCAGCCTTTTCATTTGGTCCACATGGAATTTTCTCAACTACCTCCTCTGTAGCTAATCCTTGAGCCAAATAAAAGGCCCATGATCCCCACTATGCAAATCATGAGCATAGTCAAATCCATCTGCTATAACTCTCCATAAGCACATGCAACTCTGAATTTTTCTCTTGTGGGATCGTCACACAAGGATCCTCCCTTAAATCATGAGTTTCACTCATGCCCTCATGTGTCACAACTACCAAATATGATGGGTCTCTATTGCTATTCTGAATGAAGAGTTTTTGTGCTACTTATATGTTTAATATAATGCACTCATTAATTATCAATCTAGGATTCATAATCAACGGAGTTACAAGACAACCAGGTAAGAAAGGTAATTCCCTAATGTCGTAATTGTAAAGTCAAGAGCCTAGATTATGTATCTTTGGAAACAAATCAAAATAGCAGGCTATAATGCACTTTGGTTGTCCTTCTCATAGAAGCTATCTATTCCATTATGGAACATGCAAGTATGAGATTGAGTTCTTTTGACAGATCAAATTTGTTATCTGACCGAGAAAACTAACTATGCAATCACACTTTGAAAAAGGAAATCACACATCAATCAACATGGCATGGAGTGAGTTCAATAGTCAATATGTTTGGTCTCAAATGATTCACAATGAACTTCACTAGTTCTTAGCCAAGTAGTTTTGACTATTGCTGCGAATAACTATGATCACTCAAGGAAATCAACTCATGAGAGCGAGAAACATAGTATATGCAAAAACAAAGCAATTAAAGATCTCTAAGCAATTATAGAATGGAAATCTTAATCTAAAAGGCACATGCTTTGCTATCATCTAACTGAGTTAAAGCTTTAGCTAATTCAATGTTTATACTATGAAAACAAACACTATTCCTTCATCGAGAGAGTGGAAGCTTTGTTGAGTGATTGGGCCTTTCCTTCAACTTCGAATTAGAATTATTTGAGGTATCTGAAACTTTCTTTTAACACACATTGATCTCACTCCTTTGCAAAATCAAAAAATCTCTTTAACATCAACTCATTCTTAATCATAGATAATCATAATATGGAGATAAAATGACATTTCATTAATCTTTATAAAATATGTTACTCTACATACATATTGATGATATGCTAACTCTCCTCCTCTTCTGCCATCCTTGCCACAACTATTTAGCAGTCTTAGTTGTGAAACAGAAGGAGGTGAAGTGATTTACAAATCAATCAATTGTTAAATTCAATCATTCAGTTACATCTTTAACTTCATCCTCCTTTGACATGAAGTGTCATGAGGACGAGGCAATCAATAAACTATCCTCATCATAGGAAATAGACGTCCACCAATTGACTTAGGCGAGATCGGCCTTAGCTTAGTGCATTGGGCTCTTCCATATGAAATGCAAGTATAAATAGCGGTAGATGGTACCCGGATCATGACGATCTTAAGCGGTGGTACCGAGGATCGCGGCAGGGCGTGGTCGTTGGTACCGGATCATAACGGTGTGTGTTGTTGGTAAGCGGATCATAACATGGCGTGGGCACATTGGTGAGATCACAACAGAAGTAAAGACTAGTACCCGAGATGCATTTGGTACGCAGTGGAACTTTGAATCAGTAGTCTTGATGCGGTACCAGATCATGCCAGAGATTGTACAGGAACGCTAGACATCTAAGGGTCAAAGATTCACATATGATAAATCGAGCATTAGTACATGAATATTTAATTCCTTAACTCAATAAGCCACAAAATACATGAATTAACCATACTTTGCATTATGACCTTATTCGCGGCACGGTGGTGGCATTCTTGTCATTCACTCAAGCTCTAGGTAGGCCAAAAGGTATAGGTAAAGAGTATAATAGGGTAATGAGGATGTCAATTTCAGGTCTCAACAAAGAATGTACCAAAATCATCTGGTAACAAAGCTCCTCAACCTCCCTTTTCTTGTCTTTAGTGAACTTAAGATAAAGGTCCATGTCCATGAACAACTGCAAGTAATCATATTTCATCTCCTCTAACACCTCTTTGATGATGTGCAATTGGGTACTAATGACCCCACATATAAAGAAATTACCCTTTGTCTCTCCTCCAACTGGGTTTTCCACATAAGGTCTTCAACAAACTTATGAGAACCATCTTTCCTCATCAACACCTGCACAATTTTATCCTCTGTGACCAGTAGTCGGTTCTCAAAATCATGCAATGGTATTTCATCAACATGGAATGGGATATCACACAAGGGATCAAATGTGACCAGTAGTCGGTTCTCAAAATCATGCAATGGTATTTCATCAACATGGAATGGGATATCACACAAGGGATCAAATATTGACTCATTAGATGATGCCATGCAATGTGGACTACCTTCCCCACACAAGTATTCTGATATGTTCTCATCCCCTAAATCAACCCCTTCATTGTCATCCTCCACGCATAACTCCTAATCTTTGTCACATTCTAGTACAATCATGCCTACATCATCATACATGTCATAAATAGGATGAGGTAATGAATTCCCTCTGGAACCATCCTCATCATCAACATCATATACAAGGATATATGTTGAATCATTAACAACAATTGATTGTAACATCTTCTCATAGTCATCATATTTAGGACAAGATGTTGTATCCTCATCTTCTCCATCTAGCACACTAGTGTCATCGGCCTCATTGGTTAGTTTTGATGATGTATCATAGGATGTTGTTCGGTATTCCTATATGCATGCCTCCTCTGCATGGATAGATGCATTCTCCTCCTACCATCCTTCATGCTCATCCTTCTTGACTTCCCGCCTTGTGCTTTTAAAA
>SNQJ01S0039409.1:9585-22602 GCA_010110895.2 Picea sitchensis
TTGATAGTGTTATTGAAGCCTTTACGTATTTCGAAACCTTAAATTAATGAGAAAAGAGAAGACCACAAAAAAACTAATATAATGTAATGCAATATAATGTAATATTGTATTATAATATATGTTAAAATCTAATATTGTATTGTTTTTTCAAATGAGGTAAAAATTTAAATTTTAAATGTCAACTTTTTTATACTTATTAAAATTTCAATAATTTTACATTCCTTAATATTTTTTTAATTTTTTAATTTCAATAATTTTACATTTATTAATATTTTTTTAATCTTTCAATTTCAATAATTTTACATTTTTTAATCTTTTAGTATAATTTTATAGAAATTTGTATGTAGTAATTTTTAAACTTTTAAGTCATATTTTAAAATATAAGAAACATTGAGATGTTTTTACTTTTTAAATTATTATAAAGATCATGGGAAGTACAGATCTGCATTCTTTTCGAATGACTAAGGAAATGTCTGAATATTATTTATATAAGCCGTGCAGACACTAACAAGTAAAGTTTTCGGAGGCAGTACATGCAGCGTGCTGCCCTTGTTGCACTTGCACTATGATGCTTTATTTTACCTTATTGCATTTGGGCTTTGACGTTTTATTGTTTGCATGTTATATATATACATGGATGATTAAGGTTTAAGAGGTTAAATTAATTGATGGTCTTGATTAGTTTCATATCAGCAAGTATTTATTTGAAGTTTTTTAGATTGAGTATTTGATTAGTTTCATGCCAACAAGTATTCATTTGAAATTCCTTGGGTGAAGTATTACTAGTCTATGCCAACTGATTTATTGAGATTGTCATTTACCAATATAATATGGGGAAGCATCATTTGGGTTTTCCCACAAGAATTTCCTTGTAAAAAAAAATTTGATTAAATACTATATATATATATATATATATATATATATATATGAGTGATGAGCCTATTAGATAAATATTTTTGTGTGAGTTTTGACTAATCTTTTAGGCTTGCAAAACCATTTTGAGCATATAAATGGGGATATTTAAGTGTTATATAAGAAGTGACAAAAGGATTGCCTTCACATTCCATTATAAAAGCATGATCTTGTCTTCAGCTTCATCACAATCTTCATGTTAACTTCTTACCATCATCTTTATCACAATCTTCATGTGAACTTCTTACCATCACCATCATGTGCCCTGTTTGCATCTAAAGTAAAGCACATCAATTCAAAATTCATCATTAACTTTCATAACTCGATTTAATTTTATACAAATATGAATATCCTAGTTATGGGCATGCTCATCATCATTGATTTGGCATAGTAAGAATACATCCAACACACAATGATAATTTTTTTATGATGATAACAACACATGGTAGATTTTAGTATAAATGGTTAAGCCTAAGCAAGGATTAGGGAAAAAGACAAGACAAATGCCTAAGCTATGTTCTAGTTGCAAAGAGAGAAAATTATTTTAGAAGAAAAATGATCTATGCAATGAAAAATGCATAAGTGTCATTTCACTTGAAAAGAGATCTAACTGCGAAGAAGCCTTTATGATTGCAATGATTGAATCAACTTATGAACAATTGCATGTCATCAACTAACAAAAAATTGCATAATGATTATGATTTTGAAACTTATCTAATAATCATCATGCCATTTACATAGGAGATTCATTTGTCTATTCCGCCAGTAAAGGTTTTTATATAATTTCAACTCACTTGTTGGCAAAACGATTAAAAATTCATCATTAAAGTATGATTTTTTCTATTTTGTTGCAAATGTTAAGTCATTTTTCCATTTTGTTGTCAAAGGAATATAAAGCATATAGTTTTTCTTACTAGAAAAAAAGATTGTATATATAAAAGAGAAATGCCCAAGGTTCATTCCATTTACAAAGAAATTCTTACCCATTTCATGCAAAACAAGTAGAAAAATCACATGGCTAATGTCAAAAATTATTAGGTCTCATTCCACAATAAAGAAGAATTAAGGAATTTCATTTCTCCAATGATGAAATGTAAAGCACACAATTTGCTTGTAAATAGAATGATAGTGTATATTAGTTATTACCAATTCATATTACACATATTTATAAGGAATGTACTGAGAAATAGTTCATGAATAAGAGAAATAGCCATCAAGGTTACTTTGAAGAAAAATCATGCACATAGGACAAATAAACAAGGAAAAAGAGAGAAATAGCAACAACTGAATGATGATTTAGTAGAACGTAACACCATCAACATTAAATCAACACAATAGCATTGTGATAGTAAAATAAAACACACAAGATTAACAACATTATCATATTTTTAAAGAGCTTGGGAGTAGTTTTATCAAAAAAGTAGGAAAGCAACTAGAAACAACAGAAAGAAGAACAAAGTAGAAAAAATAAATAAAACAACAAGAATAAATGCAAAATAACATAGAGGATTAAAAATTAGAGCATGCATGACTTGTATAAATTGAAGGCCTAAATATAAATAATTCTCCTATAATGTTTTGTAATTTTCGATAATGTCTTTCACTTCTTTCCTTCATTGCTTGAGTAGATAGTAAACTGGCTATATGTGTGAGTTTCATTATTCATTTGGATTTTACAATGCAATTGTTACTTTCAAAAATGTGATATTGAGTTTTTTAGGATTATGTGAATCCTTTACTTGTATATGGATGACTTTGGTGTATGTGGGGACACATTTGAAGAAGCTTTAGACAATTTGGTGTAATATTGAAAATTGGTAGCCTACTAGCCAATGCAATAGTGTGGTCATGCAAAAAACAAACTTTGAACTATTTGGTNTTACTTGTATATGGATGACTTTGGTGTATGTGGGGACACATTTGAAGAAGCTTTAGACAATTTGGTGTAATATTGAAAATTGGTAGCCTACTAGCCAATGCAATAGTGTGGTCATGCAAAAAACAAACTTTGAACTATTTGGTATAATACCAAGAATTGGTAGCTTACTAGCCAGTACACTAATGCAATCATGCAAAAAAAATTATATATTAAAACAAATTAGTGTTCATCAATAAACATTATTCTTTGATTTTATTATTATAAAAAAGTTGTGATGTAAATTGTAAGTGCATGATTTATTATTAAGAAATGTAATGACCAAGTATTTTAAAAGGAGAGGACTAAAAGAGATAGGCTAGGTGGAGTCAATAGACCACTAATAAGAAGGAGATGTCCCATTAAATTTCCATTATCCTTCCTTTAATATGATCTTTTCTAAAATCATACACATCTCATTGTTGTACTTCCCATTAAAATAGACTATTAAGCATATAAGTAAATAAATTTGATATTGTAGTAGGCATTCATCCTTATTCCTATGAATTGTGACAATGGCATGGAGGACACTAGTTGTCCAATTAATCTTAATGGATCTAAAGAGAAAGCTAGATTTGATCAATGGATTTTGGCATAGTGCATTGAATACTATGATTAAAAATACTTAATTACTAATTAACTCAGCTATTATTATTATATGATTATTTGAAATAAACAAAATTCTTAACCTTAGAATGACCCTAAGCTTGGATTAACACATCACCTAGATTTAGTATTCTTAAAATGGACATGGGGTTGTTCACCCAACAATCAGTTCGAATTGGGAGCATGTGAGTGATTCCCTTGTGCGACCACGACCCTCAACTCAAGAGGGGTTTCTACAATATATGATATTATTACTAAGATCAAATCCTTTAAAAGCAATCATCATTTCCAATTTCATAAAAAATATTGTATATTCTATGTAACTTATGTGCCTCTTAATATTATTTTCTTCGATGAATTCATTGACGCAACTTTTCTTGAATTTATGGATTAGATATCAATGTTCAAAAATCGGTCTTCCTTGCAACAGATGTCCAAGACCCTTTGCTAACAAATTTAAAAGAGTTGTTTGGAATTTCATCTCTGGGGTTATCAAAGGGCTTTTCCTATCTGGGACACTTCTTAAAATCATCCTGCTATACAAAACATGACTAGGACTGGTTAGTTAACAAATTTGAAGGCAAAATTCTAAACTGGCATAACAGATTTCTATCCATGGGAGGAAGATATGTCCTAATAAAGGCTGTTCTGGAAAGTATCCTGGTTTATTGGATGGCTTCAGCACATATCCCGGCAGCGATTTTGATTTCTCTTCGTCAACTCATCTTCTCCTTCCTTTGGTCGGGCAGCAAAAAAAACAATGGCTTTCATCTCAGCAAATGGGAGGTGTTATCAAAACCAAAACCTTTGGGAGGATGGGGCCTCAAAAATCTTCCCCTTTTTTATATAGCACTCACAGCTAATACACTGTGGAGAATTCTAACTAAATCGGGCCTGTGGAATAGAGTTATCTCAGCAAAGTATCTCCATCATATCCCGATTCATCTCTGGATCAGATTTGCCACAGGCATCCCCAAAAAAGGTTCTCGTATCTGGAAACATCTCCTTTCCTCCCTTCCGGTTCTTTTAAAATGGATATCGTGGAATCCGGGTAATGGTCGCCTAATTGAAGTCGGCAGAGACTGCTTCCTTGGCTTGGGGAGAAAAATCTTACTCTCTCCCCCTCTTCTAGCGCACCTTCATGCAAAAAATATTATCTTTTTGAACCAATGCTGCTATCAGACATCAGAAAGTCCGTTTGGTGACTCATGGCTCAGTGGTGCAGATCTTCAACTTGAGCCCGAGCTTCAAACAGAATGGGATGGATTCATCAGGACTATCATTGTTTCGGGCCTGAGATTACAAAAGAAACCAGATTCTATTAGCTGGACGGGAGGAGATGGCTCGGGACAGCTCAAGGTAAAAAATGTATATCTTGCTTTGACTTCAGGTTGCCGGTTTCCTATTAAAGACAGCTGGAGACTTAGAATTTGGAAAGATGACTACCCCATGAAACTTAAACTTTTTGCATGGATCCTGACTGAAAACAAATTGTTGATGTGGGATAAGCTACAAGCTCGTGGCTGGGAGGGACCGAGCCAGTGTATTCTTTGCAAGACGGCCATTGAATCTACTCTCCATGTGTTCTTTCACTGTCCATTCGTTCGTGCGATCTGGTTAGTCCTCCAACCCGCGCTGAATATCAGCTTTCCATGGTCAGGCTCCAATATTCTTGACTGTATGCGTACCTGGTTCAAGGAAAACAGCTCACATAAATTGATCCTTATCCATCTCTGCTGGCGTGTATGGAAAGCTAGGAATGAAGAAATTTTTCAAGAGAAGACTCCTTCTTCTATTGGTATCACAAACCTTATTCTTGCAGTAACATCAAGCCACAGACCGGTGATAAAGGCTTCGCCCACCAGTCGACTTACCTTTATTATCCCAACTGATAGAACAGTGGCCTGGTTTGACGGAGCCTCTCAACAAGGAGGTGCACTTTGCGGAGCCGAGGGGAAAATTGTCTTAAACTCGCACTCCTGTATTCGCTGGACCTTGAACTGCGGTCAAGGATCTAATACAAAAGCAGAGCTTTTAGGTGCTTGGGTTTCACTAGTACTGGCAAGTAGATACANATTCTTGACTGTATGCGTACCTGGTTCAAGGAAAACAGCTCACATAAATTGATCCTTATCCATCTCTGCTGGCGTGTATGGAAAGCTAGGAATGAAGAAATTTTTCAAGAGAAGACTCCTTCTTCTATTGGTATCACAAACCTTATTCTTGCAGTAACATCAAGCCACAGACCGGTGATAAAGGCTTCGCCCACCAGTCGACTTACCTTTATTATCCCAACTGATAGAACAGTGGCCTGGTTTGACGGAGCCTCTCAACAAGGAGGTGCACTTTGCGGAGCCGAGGGGAAAATTGTCTTAAACTCGCACTCCTGTATTCGCTGGACCTTGAACTGCGGTCAAGGATCTAATACAAAAGCAGAGCTTTTAGGTGCTTGGGTTTCACTAGTACTGGCAAGTAGATACACTGAAGACTTGATACTTCTTGGAGACTCTAAACTGATCATCGACTGGTTAAATGGTCGTGCAGACTTCCAGGTAGTAGTTCTGGGAAGCTGGAAAGAGAGAACCAAGGAAGCAACTTTGTCGTACAAAAATCTCTCTTTCCAACACATCTTTCGAGAAGAAAACAACGAGGCAGATACCTTATCAAAAAACTCTTTGCATCTTCCTTCGGGCTATATCTGCTTTGCTTTTTGGGAGGATGGCAATGAAGGTCCTACAAACAAGATTAAGATTTGACTTGTCTTTTCCACCTTGGGTCTGAAACTCATTGATCGGAAGCGATCTAGTCATGATTCTGAGTTGTTGGTCTTGATCGGAAGCGATTTTGAAAAGAATCGGCGTTGCAAGTCTTGACTGTCATGAAAGGTTTTCTAGAGTCTTTTTTCTCGTCTTCCAAAGAGAGCAGCCTGCCGTTTTGTTCGGTCTATGTAAAATCTTATATCCTTTTGAATATAAAGAGTATTTTTCTCGTAAAAAAAAGAAAAAAAGAAAAAAACAAACTTTTCTTGAATTTATAACTTTAATATATTAACTATGTTGGTTCATGCATCTTAAGACAAATCGTAGATTGCATGGTGTATGTGTTCAATGAATACACTTTACTTAGAAGAATTTGTGAAGATTACTTTATATGTGAATATTTAGTATATGTTTTTATTATAAATAATATTAATGGTTCTATTATAAATAATATTAATTAATCATATAAATGGTTTAAAAAGTTTCAAATTGTAACATTGATTGTGGGTTAAAAATTTAATCTTAGTAACTAAGTTGTAATGCAAATTAATTATATGTTGTGAAATGGGTAAATAAAACCACGATTAAAAAGATATATATGTTGTGAAATGGGTAAATAAAACCACTTATGATGTAGGCCAAGATTAAAAAGATATAAGGGTTTATATTTGGTGAATATTTTATTTTCAATTTGTGGATTATTCTAAAAAAACCTAGTTTGTATCGTTTATTATTAAAAAAATGTAGTCTACATCGTTCATTATATAAAGTGGTTAGTGTACTCATTAAGGTATCATTTGTTCAATTATCATCAACTCATATCAAGTAATAAAGTTATGTATTACATGATGAAATGATTTATTTGTTCAATTATCATCAACTCATATCAAGTAATAAAGTTATGTATTACATGATGAAATGATTTAATTGTACTAAAGTGTTTATAGAATGGAGGTTTCTTTACTTTAAGGGTTTTTCTACTATATATCTTAAAGACTTTAGTGTTCTTTTCTAATTTAGATTTTAGTGTTTTCTTCTAATTTGTGGCTTTAAATATTTATCTTTCATCTTAAATGTGTGTTCATGATTTTAGTGTATAGTCTTCAAATTCTAACATAAATTTGTGGCTTTAACTATTTATCTTTGATCTTGTTCATGATTTTAGTATATAGTCTTCAAATTTTAACATGGAATTAGAGAAAGAGACCATTTGTAGCTTGTATATTGAAAATATTAATGGAGTTGTAAATTCAAGATTTTTTCCATACACAAGCTTTAAGGGTTTGTACTTTACCTAACATTGTATTTCATATTTGTAAATTTAGACTAGCCATTCTTAATATCTACAAATTTCAACCAGCTATTTAAGATTTCAAAGAAAGTAACCTCTCATTTTAACACCTTCTAGAGTTTTTTTCTCGAGGATAGTTTAATTTTTGAATTTTTTTCCAATAACAAAAAAACACCTTTAGCTAGGAAAATCATACCACTACATTATATTATATATATCCTAATTGCATATACAATTAGGTATAATTTGGATGTCTCATTTTAACACCTTTTAGGGTTTTTTTCTACTAAATTTGAGGATAGTTTAATTTTTAAAGTTTTTTCCAAAAATTAAAAAACACCTTTAGCTAGGAAAATCATACCACTACATTATATTATATATATCCTAATTGCATATACACTTAGGTATAATTTGGATGTTTTATGGAAAAAAAATTCAAATCTTAAATTAAAAAAAAAAAAAAAAACTAATATGATGAATGCCATATAAATTTTTGAAAAACTCTTAGTTCCTCTCAATTTTGCATACATTTTTTCTAAATTGGTCATTTTATCTCTCTTTTTATTTTATTTTTAATTTAGTTGGGGTTGCTAAATCTAGTGGTAAGATAAATTGAAGTCTAATTATCAAAAAAATAATAGTGAAAATATCAACTTCAATTATCATTCACAAAAGGAGCACTAGCTCAATTGGTTCTAGTGTTTGGTTGGGACATTGAAATCCCATCCCATCCCCTTTCATCCTATTTATTTTTATTTATTGAAATCCTTTTCCCTCAATGTTAGTTGGCAACTTGCCTAAAGCTTACATGACACTCCTACCACATGTCATCCTAGTCAACACCCTACAATGTGTCATCCTAGTCAACACTCTCCACCTACGTCATAAATCAAAGTTGGCCATGTGGTACATTCGACCATGCCAAATTATACCATGTTAATGTATTCCATGCTAACATGTCATTGTGAACAATTAGTATTTATTTTACAAATTAAATTTTAAACAACTTAGTTTAGAAGTTAAACAACATTAAAAAAGATCAAGTTTATACTCATTAGTTTCAACTCAACTATAAATAATTAGTTATATAGTGTATTATATTGTACAATTTTAGTTTCCTTAGTTAGATGATCAATACCCATTTTTCATAAAAGTGCATAGTCAACATATTGAAGTCAAAAAGAACCCAGGTAGGGACATTTTTTAATATTTTTATAAAACATTAATCTTTCTGAAATCGACATTTTGACTTCAAGGGTATAGTGATTTTCTAACCATTCACTCATTCATGTACTAATTTGTTTAGATGCTCTACTCCTATTTACTATTTTAGGTATACATTTTAAATAACCCTTTGTCATACATAATCGTTTTTTTTTTTTTTGAGAACTTTGCACCTTTATATTTAAATTTTCTATATCATATTCATACTATAATGCATTTTGTTTGGTTCCCCGATTACATGTTCTTATAGCTTCAGATTATCTAAAGAAGAAAAAGAGTTAGAGATATATGTAACAGGTGAAGTCACCCTTTAGTTGGAACATTGTCTTTCATATAAAAAACATGCATGCATTCTCACCTAATCTCCCACTAAACACAAGTTTTTCAAATTGCGACAGATTGTCAAGATTCCCACAGTCATCATCTGGAGGTTGAAATGATGATTCCTACTTTCTTGTGTACTCCATTGTCTATAGTTCCAACTAAAAGTCAATGTAATATAAACATATCAAATTGTAAATTGTAATATTGTTTAAAGTAAGAATTTATTCTTAGTGCTTACATTGTGATAATTTATAATCAATCCCTAAGTTGTAGTGTTTATTAAACACATGAAGGGATAAACAAACCCACTCAAAATGTGGGGACAAGATTATATTGGTCTAGGGCTCATATTTGATGAGTATTATTTTATTGTTTTCAAGAATTTTTGAAAACCCTTTCCTACATCCTTAATTATATAAAGGGGTGTAGTGTATTCATTCAGTTATGACTTGTTTCATCTTGAAGTGATTCAATTATGTATCCCATCATAAAGTAATTCAATAGCAATGTAATGTAGTACTATATTTAAAGAGTGGAGTTTTCATTCCCTCCGGGGTTTCTCCAATATAAATCGGCGTGTTCTCTTTTATGTGGATTTGAAATTTGCTCTTTGGTTTTGTCTGCTTGCTCACAATCTTTGCATGTAATTTTCAAATTCACAGAAATTAAAGTTTGTGTTGTTACTTAGAAGGATATTATTGAGCGACTCAATCCTTAGTGTTATCACTATTGTAACATTGGGTTTTGTGGTAAACCTATCTTGTTGGTTAAGGGAGTTTATTAGTTTTTTGGGTCAACAACCAATTAAATTATTGATTTAATTGGTTGACCATGTCCACTTTGGATCTTACATTCATGTTTTATGGATAGATACAACCAATTCTATCTTGTGATTTTTAGTTTGATCTAGAACGTATTTATAGATGATCCTTATGACTGGTCTTGGGAGAAATCTCTTTATTCTCTCATGAAGTGTGCTTGTGCTTCGATACAACTGTGTCTTTAGACACCACCACAGCTCTCAGATTCTACGTTATCCTCTGCACTTATCCTCCTGTCCCAACATGGTATCAGAGCTGTTGGTTTTTGTGATCTCAATTTCGCAAAGAAAATTCAAATGAAAATGAGATAGTGGGAAGTCGTTTTGATCTTTGTTAAAGCGATGTGATGCGTCTTTGATACTTTGGATCGCGATTGGGTTTGTGCTGGTACATTGACTTGGAGATAAGTTACTTGCCTGCAGTTGTTGTTGCATAGTCGTGCTACGCATATTTGTTCTAAGTTTCTTTGGTTCTTTGTGTGGAGTCGTTCGACCAGATGGAATCGACCGTGACTAAGGAAGTGGAATCGTCAACTTGACCTCACTCGACTAGACCAGACTCAATCTACTTTTCGATTGGATTATTCAACTCATTGGATGATATGGTTTGACTTGGTTGTGTATTATTTGACTCGACTACGAAGTGTCTTGACTAAATTTGATCCGTGGCTATACTATGGCTTCACCTTTTACCTGCCGAGACCGAGACTCGACTGCACGTCCATAGCTTGACTTGACTCGACTAGCTGACAGTCGCCCGACATCCTTTGTCTACTGGATCAACTCGTGGATTCCCTAGCTCTCGTAGGTACCCTACCTTTCTTCGACCCGACTGAGAAATTGTTTACTCGACCTCACTAAACGAGTTCGACTAGTTAAATCGCTTTCAACTTTGACTTCCCATTCAAACCAGCATTTGCAATACTTGCTACCTTGGTTATTTCTCTTCACCGACGATGGGAATTCTTGATGAAGATGAAGTATCGATGCTTCAGAAATTGCAAGAGATTTGTGAGAAAAAGGCCATTGCCTTGGAATAATCTCATAATCAACTTTGTATAGAGGTAGATGATTTGCAAAAAGTCATTGCACGTTTGCAGACTGAGAATCAACGATTGAAGAATGAAATGGAGACAACCCATACCAAGCTGGAAGATGAGGCTCCCCTCTTTCAAACTATCCTTTTACTGTGGTTTGATGAGAAATATAGGAAATTTGCTGATCTAGAATGAATAATGAAGACTAGTCTCTAGTATCTTGTAGATAAATTTGGCAATAAATCATATCGTTGATAATATTGAGACTGAAGTGAAAAACTCTTTCTCAAACAGAAAATGTTGTCTTGAAGACAACCATTTTCAGATTGGAAGAATCTAATACCCGATTAGCAAATGAAGTTTCCCATTTACAGCCTCTGTCGATGAGCTTTGTGAAGAAGTTGCTCCTCTTCAAGAAGATAACAACCCTCTATTTGACAAATATCAGGCTTTGAAAGAAGATTATGATGCCATATTGTTGCAACTAACTAAGAAGGATGAGACTATTCATAGCTTGTAGGACTGCAAACAAAACCTTGAAGTTGAAGTTCACTGACTATAGAATGTTGAGAAGAAGATTGTTGTTGTTGAACTGTCGGGCTCACCTATTCTTTCTTCCACCCTTGCTACTTTTGAGTGTAGTCCAGTTGTTTGTAAGAAGACTAATGTTGTTGAGAGGGCAGGATCCCCTACTACTTCTTCACCCCCTTATGCTCTTTGTAAGAAATATATTTTTTTATTTATGCATTAATACTAATGATTGTGTTATTTCTCCCATCTTTGAAAAACACATTGCAGGTATAAGGTCCTGACTACTCAACAAGATGGGATACACTAGTGGAGAGCTTGGGAAGAATGGACTTGATATTGTTGTTCCTATTACCCCTAAGATGAAGTCCCCAAGAACAGGTCTTGGCTATGATAATATTGTTTCCTCCTTGCCTACACCTGACCTTACTACAACTAGGGAAGTTTCGTTTGTTGCAGGTAGAATTCATACTGGTTTTCCAAAAGAGCATCCTATAGTTGATTGTGTTGAATCGATTGATGAGATGGTTGTTCTTGACATGCCAGAATATGAGAATATTGTTGTTGGTGACATTATTACTGATATGTCGAGTTGCTCTACCCTTGAACCAGACCCTAGGCCTATATCTCTTGATCAACCAATACAAAACTTTGTGCCTTATCGTCATCCTCGCCATAAAAATAAAAGAAATGGAAACCATGTTTTCTGATCTTTGTAGAAGCGACGTGGAAGACAAAACCATGGACCAGTGATGATTACCAAGATGGATCATGGTTGGATTGATGAATGGTCATGGGAGAATCTATCCAGATGCTTTATGACTTCATACCGTTTATGTATAATCAGTTGTATAGCCATGCAACATTCCTCTTCATTCATGATTAATTTATGGTGGTCGACCAAGGATCAACCTGACATGACAGTCAAATAGAGTTCTACTGGGATTTTGGTCGACTGGGGTTCAATCAAAGATGATGGTCGACTTGAAGTTTCAACTGTGTATGTGTTAATTGAGTTTCACTAGTTGTTTTTTTTCGGCTGGTGTTTTCAACATGATCAATTGTTGATACTTTGATCCCTCAGTTGTGTTTAAGGGGGGAGTACTTGAATTTTTTGATGTGTACACCCAAATAATGTCTTCTTGTTGACTTGACCATTTCTTGTTGAATCAACTTGGCTTTGATAAGACCAACTGAACCATGTTCGATTGTGTTGTTGGGAGATGTACTTTTGCTTATTGTACCTAATAAATAGACTATTTGGATACAAATATTGTATGCATTGGCAGAGATTGTTGGATTAACAAAGATTGATTATCTTGGTGTATTTCTTGTCTAGTCAACTGATCGACTGGCCTGTGTTGTTTTTGTTAAGGTTTAAGCTATTATTAGAGTTCTTTGCATTTCAATAGACAACAATACCATAAGATAGGATCACTGAGAAATACACAATCACCTGAGACACATCATTTATCCTGGGAAACCCTCAAGGGGAAGAAAACCCAGCAAAAACTTCCTTATTATAGATAGCCAATACAATGCCAAGAGATAACTCAAACAAATACAGAAAGTCCTCTCCCAAGAATGCACCTCTCTCTCTC
>SNQJ01S0039409.1:46643-62279 GCA_010110895.2 Picea sitchensis
TTCCCTGGTTGGGTTTCCTCTTGAAAAATCTGTGTCCCGTACTTGTGAATGAATGCTGTGTGTGATTGTTGTTCGTTATACTATCTGCTTTATGTTTATAACTCTGAATTTCACAGTAAAAACTCACTGCCACTAAGATTAATGATTCAAAGTCAAAAATGAGAGTAAATGGTTAATAATCTACACTAACTGATTCACCCCCCCCCCTCTCAGTTAGTTCATACCTGTAACAGAGGAAGGATGGTGGAACCGAGAGGTGGAACTCAGACCATACAAAAATATGGAAATCTAGAGGTTCATAAAAATTGAACTTTTGCAAAGTGTCGAATACCAGATGCCACATCAACGAACCTAATCATATGCCACAATAACAGTGGTGTCAAGTGCCCCATTAGTAGAGGCCCATTAATGGAGTCACAGTGGCAGGTCGTGAGAAATCATTTTATATTAACATCCATCAATGCATAATAACTAATAATAGACACATCCACACAATGCACAATACACTAGTATTTTATGTGAAAACCCAATGCGGGAGAAAACTATGGAATGATTTTATTATATGTCTTTAAGAATTACATTCAAGGAAGCACCAACTTCCAATTCTCTGGCTCCAACCAGAAGGAGGCTCCAACCCCCTGTGTTCTCCAGCTCCAACTAGAAGGTGGCTACAACCACTTAATTCTTTGGCTCAAACCATAAGGAGGCTCCAACCCCCTAATTCTCAGGCTCCAACCTGAAGGAAGCTCCAACTCCTTGGTTCTCCAGCTCTAACCGGAAGGTGGATCCAACAACCTATTCTTGTCCCGTCCTACCACCCTGAAATATAAATACCAAATATAGACAACCTGTCATTGTCACTAAATCAACCGCTGTTACTGTCAACCTGCCACTGTCAACCTGTACCAACAATCTGTAACAACCTGTACCAAAAAATTGTAACAACAACCTGTACCAATAACTTGTTCCAATAACCTGTGCCAATAACCTGTCACAATAATCTCATCAACCAATCATGTACATCAATAACTAGCACAACATGTACCATCACAAGTGCATCAATCATGCACATCACAACACCTCATAACCATCACCAAGATCAATATGTGCTTCTAATAATCTACCAAGATATTTATGTCACATCAACCATAAACTATGTGCCAACAATACTACTAGAAAGTGCCTCTAACAATGCACCAAGTATGTACCAATCATGTATCAACAACTCATCAACTATGACTCATCAAGATGTACTAACATCATCAACTATTCACCTCATGTATGTGACAACTCATAAACTACATGCCTCAACCATGTACCCAACATGTACCTCAACCATATAATAAATACATACACCAACATGTCCAACAAACAACCTCTAGCAATACAACACACTATCCATAAACCAAATACCATAAACCCTTACATCAAACCATGTGCCAAAACCTCATTGTTATGTAGCCTCAAGCATGTACCATGTCATGACCAAATGTAACCATAAAAAAATGCATATAAAATTACGTGTAACTCTGTAACAGATCTAGTGTATATGATCACAAACTTGTAGAACTTCCTCAACTTCAACAACAAGAGAATAGCATTTTCATCAAACTTTACCTAAGTCTCACATGACTAGTTTTTGGATTAGTCAACAAACCTAACTTGCAAAAAGAATAACTCTGTACCTGAAATGAATAAAGGTATGAAAATGATATACAATATTAGTCAATGTCTTCTCTGCAATTCCTCCAGGTTTCACTACTTCGAACCTCCCAGAAGAGGATTTATAGAAAAAATGGCAGACCTTGCTAAATTCTGGATTATTATAGAGAGTGGAATTGTATGACATGTCACGTTCTCAATATTTGATATATTATTCTACAAATTGTATACAAGAAAATAAGGCATGTAATATTTCCATTACAATTGGTCTCACATCATTTTTATTTTCTATGAATAAGTTATGATTGTTTTCCTGAGAATACTTGTTTAAAACTAGTTTCAAGACTAGCCAAAAACCCTATCTTCCAAAGAGTGTATCTCCCAAAATATAAATGCCCAGAAGATACAATTTCTACCATGGGTACCTTGATATGATATCTCAATATCCTCCAATTTTCACCATCTGAATCATTCTATAAAAAAATTTATTTCGAAAATGGTGAGATGACTTGTAAATAACATACCTTAGAACACATCATTAAAAGACTTCGTCCTCCCTTGGATTTGCGACCTTCTTTACTTCACCTTCCCTCTGAAATTATCCTCAGATATCCTTGGTTACCTCAGTCACTTATAGATATTCAATATGCTCAATAGTTTCTAATGGGAGTCTCTTGATATCTTATTTATACTTCCCAAGTAACTTTCTTTAGGGACAACTCGTAACTGTTTTACCCCTTCTCCTCAATCTAGGGATAACCCTCTTTCTTGTTGCAACTAACTTTTCCTTAATTAATTAAATCATAAATAATTTTTTGCAACTTATTTATCCATAATTAATTAATTTCTTGTTCAACCACTTTGACTATTTAACCTTCTTATTACAACTACTTTACCCATAATTAATTTCTTATTGCAACCACTTTGACTAACAACCTTTTTGTTACAACTACTTTACCCAAAATTAATTTCTTGTTATAACCACTTTATTATTTAATTAATTTGTCCTTGCAACCACTTTGACTAGGAATCTTCTTGATGACTTTCTAGGAGCTTCTAGAATAATTGACTTCATGTTGACCTTCTTAGATGCTTCTAGAATACTCTAAAGGGTTCTCCAACTTCTCAAGGTCATATCTCACTAACCATGAGGAACCACATGACATACCACATATCACCATAAATGGAATGACATGTACTATCCATATATTGTAGTCTCACCTACAAAATAATTTATCTTAATGTCTTAAGTCCTCAAACAAACTTGGGTTCCATAACCACACCTTTGGAGCTACCAGAATTTTCTACAGGACTTCTCCAAGGGTTGACATCAATCTCTAAGGGTTGACATCAATCGACAAGATCACTCTCCAAGGGTTGAAATCAATGAAAACCAACTATCCAAACCAACTGCCCATCGATCAAAGCCAACTGTCCAATAGTGACTTGGAGTTTGCCAAGTGGCAGTTGGGTATAGGTGGGACCCGCACAATTAGTAGAAGGAAACTATGGACAGAGAGGAACTAGATAGGTGGAACCTAGACATATGAAGATATAGGTATATACATATTTCAACTAAATGGTAATTTTATAAAGTTTTGGATTCCAAATATTGGATATTCATAGGTCTGGAGAATGTCAGATGGCCAGATACTCAGAGGTTTGAAAAACCTGGATATCCAGGATTTTGGGAAGTGTAACTAAGAAGCGGAAAAGAGGGGTCCACGTCAATGACTATGTGTAAGGTGGGTCCATGTGGATTCCCAGTGAAGTGATGGCATCAAATGTTATAGGTGGAGCTGAGCCACGTGGACATGATGACATCATCATGGGAATAAATGATGAAAATTTGAAGGGGCATAACTTTCTACTCAAAACCCATATTTAAGTATATTTATGGTCGTTAGAAATATATTGAAGAGAAGAATTAACTTATGGGTTTATATCTAGGTTTAGAGTTACCCTTGAGAAATGTAGTTAGAGGAAAGTTTGAGAAAATTTTACACCCCACCGATCTAATGAGGGTTTAGGCGGTTGCGTGTGTTACACCTTTGTCTTTGATGAAATAATAAATTCATAATGGTTACATTTTGAGAAACACAATGGTGCTTGTATTCATGCACTTTGGATGTCACTAAGACCAAAGAGTTTTTATTTGACTATCTGTATTCCTATTTTCTTCCCAACGCTCTTCTAAATTCCAATTTGTCTATATTTTCCATAATTGTTACTTCCAAATCACAATTCCTTGCAAGATAAACTAGATTAAAAAATTCAAGACTGGAAAAAGAGTCTCTAACAAAAAAAAATGACAAAGCAGTTCTAGGAACCCTCTACTTCCTCCAAGGAATGAATCTTTTGTTGAATCCCTTGACCCAAGAATCCACATAGATTTCCAAATAAAAGGAATTCTAAAGGAAGAAAACAATGATATAAACAAATAGGGAAATACAATGTTGGAAAAAAGTGAATGAAAGACCAAAATGCACCTTCCCTTATGCTAAATTCAAAATGTTTAAACCAAGACTAGGCTACAAATTCCAAAATACAAAAACCAAATCAAGAACCTTGATGGAATCCCTTGGTTTTCCTCTCAAATCTATAGTAATAAAATTAGAATTCTATACAAGTGACCCAAAGGATAAGATAGGTCTTACCTAGAGGTCATAGGTTTCCCTAGTATCCAAAGTGAAAATGCTACAAAACCCAAAGGAAGACTGTGCAATTATCCCACAATGTTGATGGAAAACCTTGAGACCACATTCAATAGGCTAAGTAGAAGTAATAACTTGCATTTTGGAGTGATGGGAAACTTTCCTAATGAGTCCCATCCCCTTTGCAAGATGTTTGATATTCTTGGTAAGGATTCATGTGGGAGTTAATGCATGTTTGACGTGTCCTATCCATTCCTTAAGACTTTAAGGGATATAACAAAATGATCTCCCCCCATTTTTCTCTACTTCACCTATGCCTAGAGAAGTGAATTTCTTTACCCATAAATCAACTTCTGAGTTGAGGACACACATCACATGGTAAAATGAAATTTTGAGATGGATACTTGCCTCCTTTTTGGCTTAAGAAGTAATCAATGCAAGCCTACTATCCAAAGGATTTGTTTTCCCTAACATCACTTTAATAACCACACTAGAATCACTAATGGCCATTAATTATCTGACATTGACTTAGCTAGGAGAATACCTCATAGAAGTGCATAATATTATGCTTGATTATTTTTAGCTTGTCATAATCTCCAGGTGTAAGTTTTTTCTTTTCTTCCTTTGAGATCATAAAGGACCCCCGTCACACCTACCACCCCTAGGGGCATGCAATATATTAGGATTTGTAGGATAATTGAAATTTGATATGCCATGGAAAAATTAGAGTGTCACAATGGGAGTGTGGTGGTTCCATAACCCATAAGTTCCAAAATAAAAACTAGTCTAATACATTTAGCCCTTGGTATACTTTGTGTAAGTGATATTTATAGTTTTCTCTATAAAATGTTGCATTATTATATAGAACTTTAGCTCTGACATGCAATGAATTTGAGCCATAAGAAGTCTATGAACCATTGAATCTCATATACATAAAACATATCATCAAATATAACGAACTTCTATTCCACATAGTTAATTTTCAACTAGAATAAAAATATGCACCAATGAGTCCCTCTCAAATGCTTCCAAGGCCAAAAAATCAAATAATTCATCTACAGTGCGAGTGTTTGTTTCAAATAAAAGATTTATTAGGAAAAGCATTTAATATAACAACGTGCTACTAATTATACACACCACAAGTGATGCACTTAAATTAATTCAAGCACCAAATATTGTGCACAAGAACATTTAAATTTTATAACTTTAATGGTGCTCTTCGAATGTAATGATGCACTACTAAATGGTGCATAATCAACAAGCACCAAAAATTAGTGCATGCACTAATGGTGCTCTATATGTTTCTGTGCACGCTGTTATCTTTGAAAATTATTTCAAAAGATGATTGGGGTGCCTAAACAATGCAATGCATTACCAATAGAGTAAGATTTTAAATAATAAATATAAAAATTATCTAGTGCATTTAGGATGTACAAGAGCACCACTATGTAGTGCAAGCTAGAAAAGCATCGATAGACGGGTGAGTTGAACACCATGAATGCACTATTGAAATTTAAAAAAAATGGAAAACAAGGAAATTTAAAGCCTAATTATAGTTTTTAATCCATTGGAAATATAATTTGAGGGATGCAAATTAATTCACATGGTCACTTCTATACCAAGGAGGCATGGTTGTTGTGTAGAAAAAAAATGAAATAATTGGTACAATTTAGAATAATTCTAAAATGAACACAAGTCCACTATAAAAATGAACGAATCAAGAAATCAATCAATCCAGTAACACAAATCAATGGGTCAGTCATGGAGGCAAAGTGACCATAAATGCTAGTACGAGTGTGAAGCATTGAATGAATGGTCGAAATGAATTTTCAATTTGGTATTTTTTTTTTTTTTTTTACCGTACCCTCGTGTGATTCACATCAATACACACCAATGCATTTAGTGGTGTGTGGTGCACTAGTTCTCTTTCCAATGTATACACACTTGAGATATTAAGAGATACAAAATGTAATCACATGATTTTTTGGGAAAAACGATAGATATTTTTTATAAAATATTATCACCTTTATAAGTTCTTTTGGTGTACATATGATTGAAATGCATTGGTGTGTTTTGTCTACAAGTTCATTGAAAAAAAAATCCACTAAAACTTCGGTCATTCACCTCTACTGGAAACCTTTGCTAGAAATAGAGAAGGGAGAAGTGGCTCCGAAAAAACCTTCGCCAATTGGTCTTTTCCTTGTAGTTACATTACATCGGTTAATTACAACTTATTTATAGTCATATTTCTTTCTTATATATACATCAAGAAGACTCATTTGAATGATCATTTGATATTGTGAATTTGATATATTGTAATAGGAGGTTGCCCTCTTCAAGAGGTTTATTATTTATTCACTATTTTACTTGATTTAGTCTCAATATTACTAAATTTAGTCTTTCCAATTCCTATTGGATATTTGGTCATAAAAAATATGTTGATGGGAAAGAGGCTTGGAAGGTTCTTCTTAATTAGACATGGGATCAAGCAAGGATTTCTTCTTGGGACGTGTTCTTGGCAAGGAGTTTCTATTCAAACCCTCTTAATCACACCATCTCATGTAAATTTGTTGGCACATTTGTTTTGCGGAGTATCAAGAAGGTTTGGAGGCGATTAAGCCTTACCTCTCCTTGAAGGAGCTTTCCTTCTATACCAGACTTTCCTAAAATGACTATTTTATATGGTGGCTAACTCTTGTAAATTTTGAAGACAAGACTCCCGCCAATACTTCCTAGTTAAACATGCTAAGGCTTTTCAGAAAGGGTGACCATTCTACCAATGATATGTTTGATACTCTATCAAGGAATTATGTTAGGGTCCTAACCTCCCTACCCACCTAAGTAGATATATTATTATGTATTGATATGTATGGAGACCATCATTAATAAATAAGGCCTATGTAATAGTGTCAACGAAATTATTGTAAGAAGGCTTACTACAAGGCTCTATGTACTAAAATGTTCCCTCTCTAGAATGTTCTTAGGGGATATAAAACATTGTATGAAGATATAGAAGCATTTGGAATATGTTTCTTGGAAATCATTTATAATATGATATATGCTCTATTGGAGGATTCCCCCTCGAAGAGGCAAGTGAACATTGCTTCCATATCCATAATAGTATCATGTTTTTCTCATATTTTCCATTATTCGTTTTTCTTTCTCCGATATATTTCAGAAATATTTGTGATTTATGCTCTGAATATTTATTTTTGGTACATCACAAACTAGCTCCTTTGGTTAGACTTAATTGGAAATTTAGCCTAAACAATGTGGATAAATTTATATTGGAACACATTCAAGGTCTCATCCCAAATGAGCTCATGCTTAATCTTATCCTCCGAACGTCTTAGGCATGGTGGTGTGACCGAAAGTGGGGAAAGTCCACAACATTTTCAAAATACAAATCATTTATTGGAGACAAGTGGATATCTCCAATTCATTCCTTAAAGGATGACTAAATAAATTGTGGTGCTTGACGTCTTAGTGAAAGATTTAGTTATCCCAATTTCACAGTGTTTAGAAACCAATGTTATAACACAAGAAAGAAAACTTTCTATGGTGTTTAAACATGGGGGTCTCGTAGTGTATTAAATATTATCATACCTAGGTGTGAAAAACTGACATTGTCTATAGTGTTAGTGAGTCAAAAACCTTAATCATATTTTCTAGCTTTCCCCTCTACCCAATGTTGGGTATGTGTTATATTCTTTGTATGAGTAGTATTGTTTGAGTGACTGATATAGGCACACAAGGGGGTTAGAGGGGAAAATCCCCCTCGTGCAGGGGTTCGGGTGAAACGCCCCTGAATTTTTTTTTCTGCCTCGGGAAACGTGTCACATATTTAGGTGGTTTTTCAGCACATGGTTTTTGCCGATGGTTTTCTATTTCTGGTTAAGGAATTAGGGTTTTGGACTAATCCAGTTCATTGGGTTAGGGTTTTGGATGCCACTGTCTCCTATATGTATATTGTATTGTAAACAATGTATCACAATGAATGAATATAGAATATGCTGGTTTTCCAGAGGAAAAATCTCCGTGTAATGTTTGTATTTTCCATTGTATCTTTTTTGTTCTTTTCTAAATATATGTTTGTAGTAGATATTGTACAAGGTTATAATCTACACCCAAGTCTACATTGGCATGCAAAAACATGTTATGTCAACAATGCCTCGCATATGAGCCCAAGGGGGGCATATATGGGGTTTTATGTATATGATATGACCCTAAGGAGGGGTATATATGGGGATAAATGTACATGTAATGTGTACATGTAAATGCAATAGGGTTGGCCTAATAATAATGGGTCCACATGTGAAATGTGTGAATAGCTATATATAGATATCATGTAGTCATTATTAAGGACATGTGAATTGTGATCTATGAATGTATTTGGGTAATTGGAGGAGGTTCTCCTATTGTTTAAGGATTTAGTGTGTAACTCATCACTCTTGTATATATTGGAGTTGTTCTCCATGCTCACATTGGTGTACATGGTGTGTAATTTTGGTTTATTATGATATTTAATCATTTGGTATTAAAGCATCTACCATAGGATTTTTCTTCTTCAAGTAAGTCATCTTGAAATTTTCAGTAAAACGTTTGTTTTGGGAAGTTTCAGGTAGTAAAATTTTTTGGAGACTGAGGAGAAATATCATAGTATAGGTGGTAAAATTTTTAGTTTCTTGGTCATTATAATTTAGGAGATACATCCTGTGCAAGTTAGGGATTTTTACTAGCCCTAAAATTTGTCTCAATCGAGTCATTTTGGGAATTTTGATATAACTATTTTAATGAATTTTTTCAAACTATGAAATTTTTTGAATACTAAGAACATGTATCCAAGTATGTTGGGTAAACATTTTAGGTTATGGGTAATTTTACTTTCATAGATACATCCTGTGAAAGTTAGGGAATTTTACTAGCCTTGAAATCAATCTCAATCCAGTCATTTTGGGAATTTTGCAATAACTTTGGTTTGGTGAATTTTTAGAATGTAAATTTTTTAGGATCTTGAGGAGACATAAAAAATTATGTGTGCTAATTTTTTCACGTTTTTTATCATGTTAAATTATGAGATATGGACCATGGGAAGTAGGGGTATTTGACTAGTCCTCAAACTATCCTCAAAACAAGTGTTCTGGCTAGAAGTGACATATATGAAGCTTGGAAATTCCGAATTGAGTGACACCAATTCTGTTGGATATTAAATATTGGACACATGACATGTCATAAAAGTTCTCTATCTAGAAAGGTCCAAGAATCAACAAGGTTTTAGAAAGTTAACATAAATTTCACTTGGCACATCAAATTTTGATCAGATCTGTAGCATTGTAGAGAATACATATTAGAGTACTATAGTATGAAATTGAAAAATTATAAGGGACAAAATTTTAGAGATACGTCAGAAGGAAAGTCGGGTAGAAGAATTACAGATTAGGGGTTTAAAAGGTATGTTAACTTAAAACTATCATAACTTTTGATTGGGATTTCCAATTGAGGTGATTCAAAATCCATCGGAAATAAAAAACATAGAATATTATATTGGAAAATTTATTATAACTATTTGATATCATTATCCTCAATATACTAGGTCTTAATTTGAGGGTTGTGGTTATACCTCAATTAAGAATCGATGACAATACCTCAAGTTATAGGATATGGAGATAAAGATGAAATCAATCCTATGGAATGGTTGATGATGACATAGGAATATGATATTACTTCTTAGGGAAATAAATTATTTTTTTGGTGAATCTTGGAAGTGGTGAATGAGTATTGATAAGGATAATAAATGGAGCATGACATGGGAAGAATTTGAAAAACTCTCCTTAGGTAAATGGATTAGGTATACAAAAATGGAGAAAATATATGTAATTCAAGATGAGTTAAAAAAAAACAAGATAACAGATCAAGAATAAGGGTGATGAGATGTCTAAGATAATAAACCTTAATGAAGCACTGATTAAGGAGGTTCACGAATTAAAATAGGGAAAGATTAGTAAAGGGAACTGGGAAAAGGATGAGGCAAGGGAAGAATTGAAAAAGAAAGATGAAGAAATATGTATAGTACGAAATGATACTAAAAAACTATTGGATGGAGTTAATATATTGAAAGAAGAAAAAAAGAATTGTCAAAATCAAGAAAAAGAAAGGATATTAGATGAAGAAAATACCAAAATACATGAAGAGGAAATTTCCAATAAGGTTGAGGAATCCCTAAATACTGATGAGGTAAAATAAAAAATGCAATCTAGAATTGGAGAATGATGTCATAATTTGATAGTCAAGGTCACATTATGGCTTCAAAAGTAGAAAGAAGACGTGATTCAAGAAGGTCACCAAAATATTCTTGAAGAAGTTGAACTTCATCTAGAGGATGTACATGTTAAATATGATGATATTATCACCAAGGATAGAGATATAAAAGACCAAACAAAGAGGAAAGGGTATTCTATTATCTCTAAAAAGAAGATATATGAAATTGGTGTGTAGAGTGAAGAAAAACCATCAAATGTGAAACCATATCGACACCCTCATTATCAAGAAATATTTAAAGGAAGAAAAGAAGATCAATATCAACATTATCAAGGAAGAAGATGGAATACTCATCAATATTCATGGAACATGACATTGTGAAACTATTATTCAACAAGATGTTTTCAGAGACCAACATCTACCACAAACTAGAGAAGCTTCAACAATGATACATGGAATCAAGGGAAAAAAAATTATGCAAAAACTAGCCACCATATATTAAGACAAAAAAGAATTGAATTTGGATGGATGGATCATCATCAATGGAAAGAATAAAGAAAGAAAATAAGAATCATATTATTTGGTTTCATCACATGTAAATCCTTTAACTTCAAAGCTTCGAGGACAAATCTTTTTGAAGGAGGGTACTATGATATGACCCCAAAGGGGGCATTTATGGGGTTAAATGTATATGATATAACGCCAATGAGGGGCATATATTAGGTTAAATGTACATGTAATGTGTAAATTTAAATGTAATAGGGTCGGCTTATTAATAATGGGGCCACATGTGCATTGTGTGTTATGACCCAAGGGGGCATATATAAGGTTAAAAAGGTATGATATGACCCCAAGGGGGGGGGCATATATGGGGATAAATGTACATGTAATGTGTAAATATATGTGTAATAGGGTCGGCCTAGTAGTAAAGGGGCCTCATGTGTAGGTGTGAATAGGTATATATAGAGATAATGTATTCATTATTGAGGACATTTGAATTGTGATGTATGAATGTAATTGGGTATTTGGAGGAGGTTCTCCTATTATTTAAGGAGTTATTGTATAAATTATCTATCTTGGAGTCATGATCCATGCTTAAATTATGTACACAGTGTGTACTTATGTTATGTTATGATATTTTAAGCATTTTGTACATTACATTTGGTATCAGAGCATTGATCCTAGGGGTTTTTCTTCTCTAAGCAAGTCATCTAATCATTTTTTTTATAAAAACAATTATGGGACGATTCAGATAGTGAAACTTGAAGGTTATTTACAATACCTTTCAAGGTATCTTTGGTACAAATTTCAGCTTCTGGTTCATTATAATTTTGGATATACAACCTATGGAAGATAGGGTTTTTGACTCATCCCGAATTCAATTTTAAATGAACCATCTTGGGATTTTCACTGTAACTTTTTTTCTGGGATGCTTCAGACAATGAAGCTTGGATTTTATTTAGAATACATATCAATGTATATGTGGTACAAATTTTTTCATCTGGGTCATTACACTTTCATAGATATACCTTGTGGAAGATAAGGTTTTTGACTAGTCCTATAACTAGTCTCAAACAAGTGTTCCAGGAAAAATAGTCATATCTTATTCATAGAGGATCCAAATTCAGTTATACCATTTTAATTTAAATTAGAACAATCCATAGTAGTTTTGGTATAATTTTTACAATCCTTTATTAAATAAATTGTACACTTGACATTCTATACAAGTTTACTCTCCAGGAAAGGCCAAAAATCAGCTAGGTTTGGGAAAGTTACCATAACTTTCACTTGGCACATCAAATTTTGTTCAAACCCATGGAATTACAGAGAATAGATATAAGAGTACTATATACCAAAATTACAGACTCAAAGGGGATGGAATTTCATATATACATCAGAAAGAAGGTTGGTCATAAGGACATATTCCAAATCATGGTTTTAGAGGTATGTTTACTTAAAACTATCATAACTTTTGGTTGGGAAGAGAAAACATAGAATATTATATTGGAACAAGGATTATAACTATTTGAGACCATTATTCCTAATATATTGAAGTTGTAAGTTGAGGTTTGGGTTGGACCTCAATTAAAAATCAATCAAAATACCTTACTTTAGTGGAAATGAAGATGAATATGAAAAAAATCATACAAAATGGTTGAGGATAGTAAATAAATATGGAATAATTTATTTAATGACAACAACTTGTTTGTTTGGTAAATCTTGTAAGTGGTGGATGAGTATTGATCATGATACTAGACTGAGCATCACATGGGAAAAATTTGAAGAACTCTTCTAAATTAAATGGATTAGAGACACAAAAATGGAGGAGATGTATAAAATTCAAGAGGAGTTAAAAGAATCAAAAGAAGAGAACAAGAAGAAGATTAGTGAGTTATCTAAGATATGAGACCTTAATGAAGCACTTGTTAAAGAAGTTCAAAAATTAAAATAGGGAAATAGTATCAAAGGGAAGTGGGAAAAGAACGAGTCAAGGTAAGAGTTAAAAAAGAAAGATGAAGCGATATGTAGATTACGAAACTATAGTAAAAAATTGTCAAATGAGGTGAAGAGATTGAAAGAAGAAAAGAAGCATTGTCCAAAAAAAAAGAGGATATTAGATGAAGAATCTACCAAAATACTTGAAGAGGAATCTTGTAAGAAGGTTGAGGAATCCTTAAATAATGATGAGGTAAAATCAGAAATGAAATCTAGAATTGAAGAAGGACGTCGAAATTTGATATATGGGGTCACATTGCAGCTTCAAAAGGATAAAGAAGAAAATATTCAAGAAGGTCACCAGAAGATACTTGAAGAAGTTGAACTTCATCTAAAGGATATACATGCTAAATATGAGGGTATTATCTCCAAGGATAGAGTAATCAAAGACCAACAAAAGAGGATAGAGGATTCCATTCTATATGAAAAGAAGATAGATGAAAAAAGTGTGCAAAGTGAAGAAAAACTGTCAAATATGAAATCATATAGACTCCCTCATTATTAAGAAATATTTCCAGGAATAAAAGAAGGTGGATATCAACATTATCAAGGAAGAAGATTGACTGCTATTCAATATTCATGGAACAAGGAATCACAAAACCATTATTCAAGTAGATATTATCATAGACCAACATCTACTATAAATTGGAGAAGCTTCAACAAGAATACATGGATTCGAGGGAAAGAAAATTATGCAACAATTGGACGCCAAGGATTACGACCAAAAATAATTGATTTTGTATGGATGCATCATCATCAATTGAAAGAATAAATCATGAACACAAGAAAATCATATTACTTTGTTTCATCACATGTGAATCCTTTAATTACAAATCTTGGAGGACAAAGCTTTTTGAAGGAGGGTACTATGTTATGACCCAAGGGGGGTGTTGGCACATGGTTATAAGACCCTAGGTTCATTTTATTCAACCAATAAAAAAATTCAGATACCATCCCTTTCGGCATCACCTGCATGCAAGTGAAGTCTCACCTGAGGTATCTACTAGGGCTGTAAGAACCAAGTTTCTGCAAGGATGAGGGGATGTGAGGCTATCACCATACCCATTAATATTTATCCACCTTGTGTGTGATATCTATATTCATGTCCTTTGATTATTTAACAAACCCTATTATGCATAACCCTTATAACATAGATTGCAACATAAGTAACCCACTGTACCATTCGTTATTGCTGCGCATCAATCATATAGTAAAAAAATCTACCCTAATTATGCATAAATATAACATACATGAACAACCACATCCAAAGAAACTTTCAAACACATGGTTTAACATGGTTCACCCAATCCTTGGGCTATGTCCACAATGAATGAATTCTATATTAATATTCATGCAGCAATCACCTCAGGCATGCACACTCCTCTTACAATAGATACAACATATTATATCCTCAATCTAGCCTAGCCACTTTGCAGTGCACACCTCTCTCTCTGCAAAATTTCCCCAAAACCCTAAGTAAAGATTCTCCCTCATAAGCAACCTATTCTCCCTTTTTCAACAACCTATTCTTCCCAAACCCATTACATATTTATACATCGAAATATGGTTTATAACCCTAATAGTTTATCCAAAAACCCTATTGGTTCATTCATGATTTTCCTGCCTCTGTGCCTACATGTTGCTTTTCCTTTATTTTCACATGCTGCTTCTTTTCCTTCCTTTTCACCTGCATGTTTCTTTTTCATGCCTAACTGTTGTTCTTACTACTTTTGTGTGCTCTAACTTTTTCTTTGGACCCGCAAACTACTCCCTTTTCTTCTTTTATGTGCGCTCTTCAAAACTTAGTTATTCAAAATTCTTGTCCAATAGGCCCCTAAAACTCACATGTGGCTCGTCCCCAGCCATTTAAGCTTGTTATGTTGTGCCCTTCCATTTATCCCTAAACTTTTGGAGTCTTTCTCCTGCTGTAGCGAATTCCTTCTTTACCTCAAATTCTTTCTCCAAAATATCCTCTACTACCTGTACAGTTAGGGCCGTGAGCTTCTCCTCACTGTCTTGTGTTGATTTCTTCAACATGCCTTGCGTAGCTTCCAATTTCCCTTTGATCCTAACTGCTTCATCTTACAAGGGTACCAATCATCGTGCAAGATTATTTTTCTCTTCCCTTAGTTGTTTTATCTCATTGTATGACTTCATGTTTTCCAGGATGGCCGCTATGTGCTCAAATGGTGGTAGCGTTCTTGTTGGATTACTGAGAGGGGGAGTGAATTAGTAATAGCGCAAATATAATTATTTTTAACCAAATAATCCAAGTGTTATATCAATGTAGAATTATTATCCAATAATGAGAAATAAGAAATGAACAATCACATACATACACAATACACCAATGTTTTACGCGGAAACCCAAAGCGAGAGAAAACCACATAATTCTTTTTCTTATATGTCTTGAAGAATTACATTCATCGGAAGAACCAACTTCCTTTGTTTTCCAGTTGCAACTGGAAGGAGGCTCCAACCCCCTAGTTTCTCAGGCTACAACCTGAGGGAAGCTCCAACTCCCCAATTCTCTGGATACAACCCCCTATGTTCTCTGGCTACAACC
>SNQJ01S0039410.1:0-52693 GCA_010110895.2 Picea sitchensis
TTCCTATGGCTTTTATCTTTTACCAACTGCTTTTACCCGCTGGGCCTTTAGCCCCTTCTTCCCACAAGACAAAGTGTAACCCTCAAAGGTCATCCTAATGGCCAGACTAGGGGAATGGGATGGATGAGTGGGGTATAAGATGTAAGTATGATAAGATGGTGGGAGCAGACGATGGATCTGCAAATCCCCCTTAGTGGCTAACCAAAACCCATGAATATCAACTTGCTAAGTCACCCCATCAATCACCCGAAAAATGGTCAAGTGGATTAGTGTAAGATCCAAGCAGTCATCAGAAATGAAAGGAACCTAATGCATGTATAAGAAAGTTATAACGATCAAATATGACACATACCATGATACCTCGGACCAATTACCTCATGGAGCAAGAGTCCTCTCCGATGCAAGTCCAGGCCGGTGGTGATGGAAGCTGCTACTGCTGACAGGACAAATCTGACGAAGAAGAAAGATGGGCCCTCCAGGGCCATGCTCAAGTCAATCTCGCTCTCGGTACTCCATGTCTAGGACCATGTGGGCCTCGAGACATGATCTCCTAGTTATCCCTAGATATCGGGGATAACAATGCCATTTTCTCAATCATTTGAGATAGTCTAATTTTGAGCTTTTATGCATCCCCTAAGACCTTTGTGAGAATTCCAGATCCTTCTGGACCTCTGTGAGCGTTCCTTAGATCCTCTTGGATCACTTAACCTTTTTTTCTTTTATTCGTGCAGATCTAATCACAACCACATGTTTGAGTTTTTCAAATTTTGCAGGTGGAAGGTCGCTTATTTAAAACAAGAAATTCAATTTCTAGCTTCCACACTTAATCTCGAGCAGTTCAAATTGTGTAGATAGATTCCTCATGGCAAAATCTGAAATGGGTTCTTTCAAAATATAAATTTCGTTGTGCGAAATGCTGGGTCTCCAACCTCTCAAATCCTAAGACTCATGGAATGAGTTCCACACATCATTTGGTCATTACATCCTCACGTCGGTTGTTCGATTCCCTTTGCTATCCTAAGAAATACGGACTATCGTGAATGCAAGCCTTCTGCATGTTTAAATTGTTTTATTTAAAACCATGATTATATGTTTTAATAATATTGTCCGCCTAACTAGGGCATTTTTTTCCTGCTGTAGGTTGTGTATATCTGTGATCATAACTTCGTTTTCGTAAATAATGTTGAACTTTGTTCCCTATTGTTGGGAAATGAATGGCCTTTGAGGTGTAATAATTGAGAAAAGAGAGCTAGAATTTCTGTTCAGAATATCTCACTGTACAACATTTAAATAGTTCATTCTGGATGCCTCTATGTTTTCATTCCAAAATTCTATGTTCTAACTTCAAAGACATAGATTGGATGCTAAGATTCACCACATTTAGCTCCACCCCAAGGATTTTTCGCAATTTAATGAATTGGTTCCATTATTTAATACAACAAAGCTGGTTTTCCACTTTTCTAAAGCTCAATTTGGTACTAGAATAGGAATCAAAGCCTATGTACGATATTTGAATGTATGGTCCAGATTGTATCTTCGAGGGTGGATATCCATTGCCACTGTGGCATGCTTCATTATGGAATATTGGGATATTCTAATATGTTAAAACTCCTCAAATCTGTAACTATAAATGTATTAAGTGTTGATACACTATTATTATTATTATTTATCAAGTCCATGTTTGTTTTTTAGTGTTGATCCACTATTATTATTATTTATCAAGGCCATGCATGTTTTTTAGTCATAATCTAGACACAACTAGTACCATTAGAAATCCCACCCCTGTGAAAAGACCGTCCTTGTTAATATCATATCATGAGCAATCCATTAACCCCCAGGGTTGTAGAAGACCCGAGACATGACTTTAGATCCAAATTGTTTGTTTTAACATTGTTTGAACTGGAGATCATTACCAGAAGTTTCGGTTCAAATTATTTTTTGGGGAAAAGAAGGCTTTAGAACTGTATATATGTGTTATATAGATAAGAACATAAAAAAAGACCTCAAAAGGTTCTCAACAAAAATGGTTTTCAAGGCCATGGGGAGTGGCTTGTAACCATGTTTGGTACATACCCCACACTTTTATGAATCTATAGAAAGGTCTCTTGTATACGTTGGTTGAACTTCCATTAAAACAATTATGTCTGTTATTGCACAATTTGTGGCTTGGGAAAAACCCAATCCAATCCACAGAAGTGTGACAACTATGGGAGCACCTATCCACTATCACCTTAGATAGACACTCCCCTCACTTTAGTGATGATGAAATCACCACAAGGGGGGAATCCTGGTGACCCTAAGGGGATATAGATGGAAAGTGAAATGATGATAAATGAATACCCCTACAGGTCAAGTTTGGAGATGAAGAAAGACTTGAGAGAGAGTCTTGTAAAAGGATGAATGGTTTCCAAGTGTTGGATACATGCAAAACACTGTTAGCCTTGCTTGAAACAAGACAAATGATGATAAACCAAGCCTTAGATCAATGAGGAATCAACAAGAAACCTTGTTATCCCAAAATTGCAACAATATGGAAATATATAGATCAACAATAAATGATGTCAATAGCTACAAATTTAACCATCCAAAATCTAGTGCAAGATATCAGAAATAAAGCTAGTAATGACTAATCAAACTTCCAATGGTTAAAGAAAGACTTTGGTGGTATTTAAGGGGTTGTTATATGATGTTATCAACAAGTTTTTATGACAGCCAAATGGTCGTAGCAAACAATTGCTATAGCAACAAGTTCTAGCCACCAAAATAAACTAACAATCCACCCAAAAGATAGCCAATAACAAGTAGATTTAATATGGCAGCTTGCAAACAATTTTCAGTGGTAGAATAGTGAGTAAAACAAAAGTTAAAGATGAGTTCGTTGCAACCCTAATGGTTGTAGCATTAATTTACAACAATAAATAGAGATACTTGGCCAATCAAGACGCCCCGAGGGCTCAAGAAGGCTTAAAACATATAGAATCGGACCCAACTTAGACAAGTGCAATATCTCAATATTTCACGTACTCAATGCAACAATTTTATATCTCTCCAATGCAAGTAGATTAGTTCCTTATCAATTGGGTTAATGGAGTCTCTTGTGTAAGAACTAGGGTTTGTTACTTCTCTAGGGGTGTAAGCCATTTTACTCCCTAGAACAAACAATACCTAACAAGGTAAATCTACAAGGGTGTAAGCCATTTTACTTATTGTAGCAACCTTTTCAAAATAGTTTATTCAATCACAATTATGATAGATTTTGGTGGAGGGTGTATGCCCTTATACTCCTCCAAGAGTTTAACAAAATTAACCTTACAACAAAGAAGAAACAACACAATAACATAAATTCCTTACCTAGTTCAAGAGATAGCAAGCTAAACCCTCTTTTACCAAGAATATTCCACTACAATAGCAAGAACAAAGCATCCAAGAGATATCGCCTAGCGTATTCCTCCAATAGACAAGTAGTAGCATCTACAAAGCATCAAAATGAGATAGTGCGCCTTGCCCAAGTAGGGAGAAAATTTGAACCAACAAGTATGTAATTCTCAAGTGCGTTATGTTAAAATGACAATGGGGTGACCTCTATTTATATAAGGTCACCTAAAACCCATTTGTCCACTTTTTAAAATGTCAACAACAAATTAGGGACGCTGACCTCCTCTATTTTCACTTTACAACTTAAAATTAGAAAATACATAAAGTAAAATCCCTTTTAAGGGGTGATGTCATGCCCTAAAGGGTGACGCTAGGCCTCTAAGGGAGACATTTTGGCCTTTGATGAAGAATTTTGGGCCTCCAAAGGCCATGTGCCATGCCGCCAAGTGCTCTAGTGCATGCCAAGTGTCTCTCTCTCCATCAAACCAAGCCACATCACCATCAACCATGAGAAACCCATGTGACGTCTAGGGCATAAAGTGTGACGTTTTAGGCCTTCCAAGGCCAATGTTGGGGTGTAAGGAGCTTGAACATGGACATCTCATGTTGTCCAAGTGCCTCCAAAGGCAACGTCCTTCCTCCCATGTGTCCAATGAGAGGGGGGGCGCATCATCCAACCCGTGGGTTTCATGCCCCAATGAAGGTCCAAAAAACCTTGTTCCTCCACGATAAGACTTCCACCTAGCAAGGCCCTTCAGAGAAAACAAATTCTCCCTCCAAGGGTCCACAAGTCACAAGTATCATGCCAAGTAATCCATATTTAATAAAAGAACCACCAAAAAATGTGCATCAAATCCCCCTCTTTTCAAAATAAACAAATGTTCAAAGACCTTATACAACTTACCAAATTTAAGTATGGGAGGGTTGTCATAGTGCCCTATTGGGTAGATCATTCCCCAAGTCAAGGAGTGTTTCCCAAGGAGACTCTCTCTAATTCATGTAAAAGAGTATGAGGTGGATGGGGGTGTAACTTTTGGGCACGTGGTTTCTTGACATACAAGGGCTCATATTGTCTCATTTATGGGTGCCTTTGTAGAGGGTGTGTTGCATCCTCGTTTTCAATGCAACCTTTTTCCAAGCCCATTTATTTGCCATTAATTTGATTAAGGTTTGAACATTGAGTACTATATGCAAGGGAATGTAAAGAGTACCGCAATGCCACTTGAGGCTAGAACACATTGAGTGCCATGTGCAAGGAAAGTAAAAGACATCACAATGCATTCCCTCAACAAGAAAGACATTTATTTATGTGTTTCATCTTACATGTCCTTGATTTTTTATGGAGAAGCATTCCATTGCTCTCAGGACCATTAGGGCGAGCATCTAGAGGATTAATATTTGGACTTTATCTTTTTCCAGCTACAAGCCTCTAGGCCTTCAAGCCCTTCTTCCCATGAAATGAGGTACAAACCCTTCTTGGGTCAATATATCTGAAAACCCAAAATATGGGGAACGAAAGGGAAGAAGTGATGGAAAGTGATAAGTATGTGCGAGAATGGTACAATGACCCTTCTAGAGGACCTCCTAGTAGCAACCCTTTTCCTGAGGGTAACCCACTTACTAGGACACCATGTCAACCACCAAGGTGAAATGTGGCAAAAGGCATAATTTCCAAGAAAAGTTTTTCAAAATCAAGAAAGGACCCTTTGCAACATGTTCGAATGCTTCAAATATTAAAGTGACACTTACCACGACACCAAACTTGTTACCTCATGAATTAAGCCCTGTTGTCTACTGTGGGCCAAGCTAGGTGTGGTGGATGTTGTTGCCATCGATCATATGGTGATGTGTGGTGAGTGAAGGGATATGCCTGCTCATCTACCTCTCGGTACTCCATGTTTGTAACATGCGGGCCTCGAGACATCATCTCCATGGTTATCCCTAAGAATGGGGGTTAACAATGCCCTTTACTAAAATTTGGGCCTTATTGATCTACTGCAACTCTTCTCATCATATCTCTTCATGCATTGGCATATCCCCTGTTTTGTGATTGCGATAGAGTCTTAAATAATTGATTACTACATTCGATGAAACTTCACAAATCCACAAGGGTTTTAAAAATAGACATATGAATATATTGGATGGAATATATGCATACGACAACTTCCATAGATGATTTTGAGCTTAGTTCACTACCTGAAGGATAAAAGGGTCGCAAAGCCACATGCAAAAGCCTATCAAGGAAACAAAAATATGTTTCTAGAGGATACTTTCAGAATAGAAAAAGAATCCAAGAGATGCTTCTCTAATATATGTTTTAGGCACACCTATAGAGAGCACTATAGACAACCCTACTGAAAAGGATGTGGATTCATAGAAAGGGACGATGGAGGGTTTGGTTTCAACGCTACCCTCTATCCAAATTTAAATTCTCCAAGATGCAGTTTGGTTGGGTCTCTTTTTCTTTTAGTTCATGTTTTCAAACAACCTTCATGGATGCTTATTATCCTTATGATGGCTTCTATGAGGCTATCCTTTATGTTTCTTTTTGGCATTTAGATCCATATGGGTAAATGCTCGGATAATAGATCAACATTTTTGTAGATATTCCTCGTGGGATTTGTAGTACTTTGGGCAAGTGGATACCCACAAAATAGACATCACTAAATGTATATTTATATATTTCTCTTTGAAATAAAGTGATATTGGTTTCCTTTTATTTTTTCTGGAAAAATAATATTAGAGCTTGAATGGAAAGGATTTGTTTGCTTTGCCAAATGGAAGTTGCTTTCCCGTTTTCATCACTTTTGGATTGTACAAAACATTCTCAGATTCTCACGACGGGTTATAAATCTCAGGCTTTGGTATAACATAATTTCTATCAACGGATTTCAGAGTTCTCTATTGCTCTAGTATGTTTTAGCAACATTCTACCTATTGGAACATGCGGTTCCTTTGTAACCTCGTCTTATCAATGTTGACTTTGTAACCTCGTCTTATCAATGTTGAAATTTTGGTATGCGTTTTTAACCATAGACAATGTCACATCATTGTCACCCAACCATAGGTATTCACATATGCCACCTTCGAGCACACCAACTCCTTTACTTAGAATAATTCTGACAAGCCTACTCCTGAACCAATAGATAAACCCTAGTTGCTAAATAAAGCAACAACTCAAGACAAGTCGAGCACTCATCTTCCAAGGGTAGTGCACAAGAGAGAGAGAGTTCCATATCCACAAAATAAGTACTATACATAATTGCAGAATCAGAATCAGACTGCTTCTCTCTCAAACTTGCACCATACTTAGCAAGAATACTACCAAGAAAAATCACCAAGAGACCAAGATCTAAGAGATGACCATATGCCTATATTCTTCCTTGCAGTTGCAACTAGCTACAGTTGCAGCTGCAACTAAAACTCTCCACAAGACTTGCGCACTAACTAAAATGTCCTCTATTTATATTAATATGTCCAATGACTTTTCTCGCCGAATCGAATTTGGATCTCTAGCAATTATATTTTCTCCGGTTATCTTTTTTCCCCGAGCCGACTCTGTGTTTTGGAAGATAATATTCTAATATTTTTATTTTTCTTAGGTCAATTTGTTCTAGGTTTCCCACACATATTTTTAATGGTTTTCTTACTTCCTAAATATTCTATTCTAAGTCATAGTTACATGTGGAGGGTTAATACCTATCGTGAACTACTAAAAACATCAACACCTCTTAGCTAAGGAGGTGTATTAATTACGTTGTTCTTCATGTAGTGGTCTCAAACACATCCATCCATCTCTCATGGAATGGGAAACACTCACATGGTCTTGCATACTAGTCTACATGTAGCATCACCATAGCCACATGCTATCATAGCCGCATTACTATCCATCTAGCTAGAAAACACCTCCAAAACTATTGGTTGGCCCTCCAACTAGTAACCTCCAATGCTATTGATCAACACTCTAACTGGGAATCATTTCTTACACTACAAGTCGACATCTAGTTCATACAGAATTAGTAACTCGCCATCTCACACATAATCTAACTCAAATTTAACACTCCCTCTTAACGAAGGATTCCTCTTGGGTACCCATCATCATAACTCCGCTTCACGCCTACACACCTTGGTCATTGTCCTATTGTCAATCACGAATCTATATGTCATAGGAAGTTCAACACTTTCAATCGAAGTAGTGTACCAGCATTTGTTGGAGTAGTATACCAACCTACACTGGGGTAACATACAATCCTACGTTGGAGCACCAACCTACACTGGGGTAGCAAACTAGCCTACGTTGGAGTACCAACCTACACTAGGGTAGCATACCAACATGCATTAGAGTACCACAACTCAGGCCGGGTAGTATACCACCATGACCGGAGTACCAACCTATGTTAGTAGCATACCAACCTCACAAGCAGGGTTGAATTTTCACCATGCTAGGCTCAAGCATGAAGCTTATTTCAATTTTAGCATTTACTTGAACTATAAACAAAATGCGCCTACACCATTAACAATTGCTGCAATAACCAAGATCACAAAAGAATAACCCATGCATAAGAACACAAAAAATATCCTGGGAAACCCTTCTCAACAAGGGAAGAAACCCAATCCTTACTATATTCTCAAGAGAAAGACTCCCACACCATAAACCTAGCAAAAAAAAGGGTGCTTACAAAACCAAGAATGTTAGCCAAGAGAGGTGCGATCAACTCCTAGAATATGTACTTGATGAAATTTCCAAAATCACATGTGTGTTGTGTTTCAATGGGGAAATCACCTTTATTTATATTTAGACTGGACACATCAAAAGTGGTGTCTATTGGCACAACAGGCCGAATTAATAACTCAAAAATATAATTAATAATTACAATATTAATTAGCTTTACATAATCACACTACCTTTCACTTTATGGTGGGTTGACCTGCACTTTTACATCACATTTAGGGTTACAAGCAAATCTTATTCTTAGACAATATAGCAAGGATCTCACACACACCCACTAGTGCTCAACCACTAAGGGTACGTCCACCTGTGCTCACCATAGGGACGTCCTAGTCAATAGATCTCTATCTCATTGAGGCTCACATGAGAATCATCTCGAGTACCACATCATCTCAACTCTACTACGAGGAGAATGATACACCCATCACATGGGCACCTTCACCCCCACACATCAAGCTTCATCTCAGTCTTAGAGAGGAACGCCACACCCATCACATGGGAATCCTCACCCAACACAGGGGCATACATTGTTTCATCTCAAATGAAACGCCCATCTCATGGGAATCCTCACCCTACACATGGGCACACAACGCTCCATCTCAATCTCAAGAGGAACGACACACCCATTTCATGGGCACACCCAACTCATGGGTTCTCTCACATGCCGACTCACTCACCGCGGTCCCGAGGATGTCTCATGAAGCCGTAATCATCAACACTCCCTCTTAGCTAGGAAGCATTCTCCACCGTGCCAAGTCTCTGCGGAAGTACTCGGGTCCTCCTTGGCAAGGGGCCAGAAGATCTACACCGCTTATGCGAGGAAGATAATGCGACGTACTACTTTCCTCTCGCACTACATGTCTTTGATATAATGATATTTTATCTCAATGTGTTTTGATCTATCGTGAAACACTGTGGTCTTCGCAGAGCTTCACACAACTCAAGTTATCACAATGAATAATGGTAGGAATCCATCTCATGATCAAATAAATTGTCAGAAGCTTGCGAAGCCACCGCCACATGGATTTCCACACTCAATGCTATATACTGTCATGGTATCACACAAGATTTGCTTCGGTGCACCAGAAACCATGGCACTTCTTAAGGTAAAATAACAACTGAGCAAAAGTTTCTTCAGCCCATCAAGGCCCTCGCCCAATCTACATCGCATATATCCCTACAAACTCAAGTCTACATTCGAGGCATATCTCGTGCCATCCCATTGTGCCTCAGATATCTCAATACACAAGCCATATATCCAAAGGAGTCTGTCTTGGCTAACTCATGAACTAACTAATTACATTCAATCGTGATAGTATATGTCAGGTCCGTGTTAACCAGATACATCAATGATCCAATCACCGCCTAAGACAAATGTGGATCAATCTCACTTGAATAGGTAAAAGCATCATTCGTTTTCTTCAAATCCATCACCATCAATGTAGTCATGGATTTTCTCTCTGTAATACCGAACTTCTTCAATATTCCAATGTATATTTCTTTGATCAGAAATATTGTCTCCGCCATACTCTAGTCCCAAGAAGTAGTGCATCATACCCCTGTGATCCTTTCCATCCTCGAATTCAAAAAAGTCACGTTTCGTTTGCATTCATCAATAAGTCTTTCCTAACCGGTGAGGAATAAGTCATCCACATACATGACCAATATTAGACACTCGTTACCAACAATATGATAATATATTTTTGGATCAACAACACTCTTGTTGAAGCCCAACCCACTGTAAGAATCCATCCATCTTCTCTTACCAAGCACGAGGTGCTTGCTTAGTCCATACAAGGCTTTCTCAAACCTGCACACATGGGACTCCATCCCACTTACCTCAAATCCCTAAAGCTACTCTATGTACACTTCTTCAATTAAACAATTCAAGAAAGCAGTCTTGACATCCATCTGATGTAGCTTCCAACCCATGGATGCAACTAGTGCAATGATAGTACGTATGGAAGTGTATCAGGCCACCGGGATGAGAAAATGTCTCATAATAGTCAACTCTACTTTGTGTGAGAATCCTCCTCACAAATCTCTCTCTTGTATTTCTACGCTCCATCAGTCGCGATGTTTGATCTTTAGGATCCACTTGGAAGTCACTACGTACTTCCCTTTCGGTCTTGCATCAATGTCTCATACATCATTCTTCAAGATGGGCTGATATTCTTCTGTCATGGCATCTTTCATACTGACTTGTTGTTCCTCCATGACAAGAAGGCTCGAATCAATGATGTGGTTTCTCATGGCTGAAAAGGCTCTAAAAGATCTCTTTTTTTCTCTCGAGATGTGCCTTGAGGAGATGCAGGTCTCTCTCGCCTTTAAAAGTTTGTTGAGCCCAAGCATGCCTCTTATGTCCTACCGCAATGTCTCTGGGAATATCAATCGAGCAAACTAGATCAACTGGATCAATTGGAGTAATGGTTGTCTCCCTCTAAACCGATGAAGGGGAAGGCACCATTCACCTGCCAATCTCCATATGAGATTCTTTTTATCTTTGAAAGACTATCTCTCCTTCAAGGACAACATATCTACTCCCACCGTCACTAAGGATGTAGATCCGACATGCTCAAGATCCACCAGATCCCACAATTTATCCTTTCTCCTGGAAGGGTCTAGCTTGGACCTCTTTCTTGGGTACATGAAAAATACACGAGCTCCCAAATATATTGAAGTGTCTAATCTCAAAGCCTAATTCGTGAAGGCTTCTCTTGAGTTTTGTTCTTCAAAATATGGTGAGGGATCTGCTCAACATACTGTTGTCATAGATAGACTCTGATCATGTATCATCGCTTTGTTACCGATGATGGTTCTCGTTTTTCCTCCCTCTGCAACCCCATTTTGTCAGGGTTGTAAGGAATCGTATTCTCTCCATTATCCGATCTTATACCCTAATCTTCCTTCGGCCGCTCTCAACCCGAGCTTTGAATTTTGAAATCTTGCAAGGACTCCATCCTTGGTCTTCGTGAAAGTAAATCCAAGTTTTCGAGAGTGATCATCTATGAAGAGTACATAGTACAAGTATCCATTCAGGGAGGCAACAATCATTGACCCACACACATATGAATTTATCAAGTCCAATATTTCCTTGAATCTATTGTAACTGCTCAAGAAGGACCCTTTGATATTCTTGCCAAGGGCACAACCTATGCAAACACTTTTATGCTGAATATGTATCTCTAGAAAGTCTCTCATGCCATAGCTTCACTAAAGTTGATAGTGTCATGTAATAAGTCTTGGACTGGTCAGATAGTCAATCTTTATAAGTTGTTTTCTCGAACACTAATTACTCTGACATAGTTTATATGTGAGTCCTTGTTCCATGGAAGAACTTTTCCTTCAAAAGGTGTCCAAACCTTTGTCTTCTAAGGTAGAAATGGAAACAAGGTTCCTCTTCATCCCGAGTACATATAGTACCTCACTTAACTAAAGAGGTATGCCATAATCTAGTTGGAATGTGTAGAACAACCCCCTTCACATTATATATGGCATTGTCTCCAAGTACAACATGTAGATTTGTCTCTTTCTCAACAAAATCTGAGAGTGTTGAAGTGAATAAGAAGGCTTCTTCTTGATGTCTTCATCTCTCTGAAGTCCATCTGTGAACTGCATTTGTTTGATTCATCAAGCTTGTCTTCCATCATAGTTTGTTCATCATATTTTAGATTCTTTACAAACCCTTGCCAACTGGATAGAAACTCAACGGTTAGGCTAGGCTAGTAACCTTTAGGTTTTGTTGGGCTTATCATCGCCAACAATAAGACTTGAAAGTCAAAACACCGGGTGAGTCAAAAGCTCCTTCAATGCCTCTAAACCCTAAATCTGACCTCTTCTCAAGTAGAAGATCAGAAACCCTAAAATTTAAATTGCAATCAATTGTTGTAGGTGTGTTGAAGGAGGTCATAGACTCCTATACAATTTTTAGCCCCAAATTCCAAGTATTAAGATATGAATCACTACTGAAAGGAGGGTCAGATATATTTTCCTCGAAACCTAGGGAGGGCCATACGCTGCAAAGAGGAGGATGGTTTTGCTTTGAAGCTTGTGCAATGGGTTCTTCAATACCCATGCCTCGATTCCATGTTGAATTTTTACTATGCTAGGCTCAAGCATAAATTTTATTTCAATTTTAGCATTTCATTGAACTGATAAACAAAATGCAGCTACACCATTAACAATTGTCGCAATAACCAAGATCACAAGAAGAAATACCATGCAATAAGAACACAAAAATATCCTGGGGAAGCCCTTCTCAACAAGGAAGAAAACCCAACAACTTTGCTATATTCTCAAGAGAAAAGACTCCCACACCATAGACCTTAGCACACAAAAAGGTGCTTACAAAACCTAGAAGCTAACCAAGAGAGGTGCACACTTCATCCCTAGAACTTTTACTTGTTGAAATTTCCAAAATTACATGTGTGTTGTGCTTCCTCAATGTGAAATCACCTTTATTTATACTCAACTGGACACATCAAAAGTGGTACCATACACAACATGGTCAGACCATTAACTCAAAATATAATTAATAACTACAATATTAATTATCTTTACAATAATCATTAATTACCTTTCACATATGATGGGGCCGACATGTACCCTTTAAATAAAAATTAGGGTTGCTGTGTAAATTCACTCTAGACACATAGCAAGGGATTCACACACCACCAGTTCAACCACTAGGGCACCTGACCGCGTTCTCATCCATGAACGCCCCACTCACCGCATCTCTATCTCACTAAGTCTCACAGAGACCATCTAGAGTACCACATCGCCTCAACTCTCTTTCACACAGAGGAGAACGACACCCATCACATGGCACCTTCACCCTCATAGGGGTACACATTGTTTCATCTCAGTCTTAGAGAGGAACCACATTTCACACCCATCACATGGTCATCCTCACCCCACATAGGGGCATACATCGTCTCATCTCAAACTCATGTTCCATCTCTATCGGCATCCTCACCCCACAGGGCACAATAACGCCCATCTCGCCTTTAGAGAGGAACCTAATACACCTAATCATGGGATTTCTCACAGGTCGACTCACTCAGCCTATGTCCTAGAGGATGTCTCACTAATATGTAATCATCAACATGTTGTTAATGTTTGCCCATTATTATAGTTCTTGCATTTCAATAGATAACAATAGCATAAGATAGACTCACCCAGAAAATGTACACAATCACAAGAGACACATCATTTACCTACAGAAACCCCTCATGGGGCAGAAACCCAACAAAACTTCCTTAATATAGATAGCCAATACAATGCCAAGAGATAACTCTAAAAATACGTAGAGTCCTCCTGTGCGCCTAACTCATAAATTCAAACTTGTCTCTCAATGAATAAGTGATTGTGTGTCTATGAGGTGCTAGCCTCCTTATTTATACAAGACTGACACGTTGTGGGAGCAGTCCTTTCAATCGAAGGGCCGATTTCTTTTCTCCTCGGGTGGTTATAACCACCTTTATTATATCTCGGTGCCTCTTTAATATATTCTCAAATAATTTCTTTGCCTATTACAATTATATTATGATCAATCCTCAAGCAAAGGATTTGGTCCTTTTACAATAGCCTACATGATCAATTCACAATGGGGATTGATCCAGTCGAATAATATAGCATCAAATAATAATAAGAATACATTTGCGCTTACATTATTTCAACACTTCTCAATGTACATGGGTATTCTACAACAACATTAGACCTAGAGGGAGGCCTTTATCTCAACAACATCGAGGGGACACATCACCTTTGGAACAATGGACTCCACGATCTATAAATCATCTGGTTTTTCATTGGCAAGATCGGCTTCTCCTCAAAGGAATGCAATCATCACGATCAATATGTATTAGTATAAACCAATACATCATCATCATCACAACACTAATGGCTCATCATAATACATGACTGGCTTTACATCACAACAATTAAGTTGGAAGCACTGTACTAGACTGGCTTTACGTTATAGTTGTCAAGCCGGAAGCAAGGTACTCGTCTTGTTTTACGTCACAGCTATCAAGATGTAAGCACAGTACTATTCTCATCTCTTCGTCTTGCTTTTTGTCACAGCTGTCAAGCTGGAAGAATAGTACTATTCACATCTCATCTCATTGTCTTGTTTTACGTCACAACCATCGAGTTAGAAGCAGGATACTAGATTGGCTTTCTTTATCGCCAACCGCCAAGACGGCTAATAATACTAGTCTCATCTCATCGCCTTGCTTTAAGTCACAACCATCAATTTGGAATAAAGATACTAGATCATGTTTTATCAACATAAATGGCTGGCCGAAGCACAAAGGTTAGTCTCGATCACATCGTCTTGTTTTACCACAAATCCATCGTGCTGAAGCAAGATACTAGGACTGCCTTTACGCCACACAACCGTCAAGACGGAAGAACAATACTAATCTCATCACATCATCTTTCTTGCTTTTACGCCCTCAAAGAATGAAGTCGGAAGCAAGATATGTCTCATCACAACAACTACTCCCCTTTCAGGAAGGTCCTTTCACCATAATTGCTTATCTCGAAGTGCTCAAACTTTACACAAGAAAGAAGCTTGGTCAACAAATTAACAACATGTTCATCCGGTATAATGTAATCGGAGCTTTATAATGCTCGTAATATGTCATCGATGTAATGATAACGAATCTCTATGTGCTTCTATTTGTCATGGAATACATGATTCTCTCATTATCTTTATGCGTACCTAGTTGTCACATAGGATCGTGTGTTTCCATCTTAGGTCAAATAGGTCGGTTAACAACTTTCAAGCTATAGCTTCGCTAAATGCAAAAATATGCAAATAATGTATTCTCGCTTCCACCGTGGTTGAGAGTAATGTTGGATTACTTCCTACTTCGCCATAATGAGATCATGGTCAGATCCCAAACCGAACATCTTGAAGTGCTTTTTCCGTCGGAAACAATTTCTTGCTCCAATCTCAATCAGTGTACCCACTTAATATGAAATCACAATCTCCATCATAATTAAGACCACAATCTAATGTACCCTTAAGTTACCTCATCACATGTTTTGCAGCCACAAGGTCAACATGTTTGGGTTCTACTAGAAACTGAATTAAGGTGTTCACGACAAAACAAATATGTGGTTTGGTGTTCGTCATGTACATCAACGATCCAATAATCTGTCTATATATTGTGGCATCAATAAATTATTACGAAGTATCGACCACCAACTTTAACTTTGTTTCCATGGGTGTATTCATGGGCTTGCACTCTACCATGTCGAATCTCTTCAAGATTTCGACTGCATACTTCCCTTGGTTAAGGAAGACCCTCTCTGGACTCTTCCATACCTCAAGACCTAAGAAATAGTGCATTAGGCCAAGGTCTTTCATCTCAAATTATGAAGCGAGTCTCTTCTTACATTTGGTGATGAGCTTTTCTTCTCCAGTTAAGAATAAGTCATCCACATATAATAATAGTATTACTGGCTCATTGTTCATAACCTTGAAGTAGAGGTTAGAATCTTCTTTACTCTTGGTAAAGCCCAAGATCGTCAGAAAGCTGTATATCCGACCATACCAAGCTCTAGGAGATTGCTTCAATCCATACAAGGCTTTCTTCAACTTCAAATCCTCGAGGTTTCTCTATATACACTTCCTCTTTGATAACACCATTTAGGAAAGCTGTCTTTACGTCCTTCTGGTGTAACTTCCACTTCATCTTAGCTGTAAGGGCTATGATGGTTCTGGTCGAAGTGTCTTTGGCTACATGAGCGAATGTCTCTTCATAGTCAATGCCTTCTTTTTGAGAAAATCCACGAGCTGCAAATCTTGCTTTATACTTCTCAATACTTCCATCAACAACATGTTTTATTTTGAAGAGCCATCTGGACGATACCACATCCTTGCTATTCGGTTTGGGAACTATTTCCCATACATCGTTCTTTATTATGGATTGATATTCTTCTGTCATGGCATCTGCCCATTCTTTCTTCTGAATGGCCTCTTCAAAGCAGGTAGGATCCTTTTCTAAGAGATCACACATCAAAGCCATATCACTGGAGAATCTCTTCACATGTCTCGTGGTTCCTTCGGGAACACCATATTTCTCTCCATATTGGATAAGCTCTCTAGCCCAAGATGGCTTTCTTTTATGGGAGATTTTCATCTGAGGAGGTTCTTGAAACTCTACTACGTCATGATCTTCTAGAATTTCCTCATCAGGGGAAGTTATGACTTCCCTCACTGGTTTAGCAGCTCTAGGAACCTCCCTCACTGATTCTGCAACTCTGGGGATTATGCGTTCCTCTTCATATACCTCTTCAAGATGGCATTTTCTCAATTTCTTGAGCGCTGCATCTTCATCAAAGGTCACATCCCTGCTGATCTCAATGTGGCGGTGACCTGGTATATAGATCCTGAAGGCCTTGGAGACCTCACAGTATCCCACAAATATTCCCTTCTTTCCTAAGGGTTCCAACTTGTTTCTTTTCTCTTTCAGTATATGTATAAATACTGGGCGACCAAATATTTTGAGATGGCTTACCTCTGGCTTCTTTCTGGTGAACATCTCTTTCGGGGTCTTGAACCCAAGTGCACTATGGGACAATCAGTTTTGCACATATACGGCTGTCATTGCTGCTTCTGCCCATAAGCACATAGGAAGATCTTGATTGTGGATCATGGTCTTCACGGCTTCCATTATCGTTCTATTCTTTCTTTCAACCACACCGTTTTGTTGAGGATTATAGGGAGTAGTGAGTTCCCTCTTGATCCCAACATCTTTGCAGAATCTCACAAACTCTTTTGAGGTGTACTCTCCTCCATTATCTGACCTGAGTATCTTGATCTTTCTTTCAGAAAGATTCTCTATCAAGGCTTTGAATTCCTTGAATTTGCTGAACACTTCATCTTTAGATTTCAAGAGATACAACCAGGTCTTACAAGAATAATCATCAATAAATGATACATAATATACATACACACTAATGGAGGACGATGGCATTGGGCCACACACATCTGAATGAATGAGTTCTAGGACTCCTTCTGCTTTGCTGTCTCTCTTTGGAAAAGGGTTCTTGACGTTCTTCCCTTGTGCACATCCATTGCATACACCTTCATGGTCAACCATGAGTTCTGGTAAACTTGTGACCACTTTGCATATATATGGTAGCACCTTGTAGTTAATGTGAGCTAATCTTCTATGCCAAAGTTCACATGGATTCTCAATTCCCTGGGTCATGGCAGCTTTTGAGTGACCCTTTAGCTTATACAAGCCACCTTCTTCTTTTCCAATGATGATTGCTTCTTTTAAGGTTTCTCCTTTAGCCCACATAAGAACTTCTCCATCTATAAAGGAAACTATGAAGCCTTTCTTCTCGAAAGCTGATATGGAGAGTAGGTTTTTTGTCAAACCTGGTACATATAGTTCGTCCTTCATCTTCATTGCATTTCTTGAATTAAGCTTGTAGTTTGATTCTCGCACTCCCTTGATGGGATATTGATAATCATCTCCAAGTTTCACTTTCTGAGAAAACTTCTTTTCTGAAATGTAAGAGAGAATATATCTTTGTCGTGTCATGTGCTTGGAGGCACCACTATCAATGAGCCAAGTGTCCTCTCCAGGTGTTACCGATCCTAAGAGGGCCGAGATTAAGACATGTTCTTTAATTTGTACTCTTAACATCTTTGCAGGTGGCTCTTCATCTTCAACTGCATGGGCATGGTGCCTCTGTTGTTTCCTCTTGTATTCTTCTCGTCTAGCTGGACAAAATTTCGCAATGTGTCCCATCTTGTCACAATGGTAGCATTGTACAAATTAGTAATCTCTTTCCTTTCGTTGTCCTTTCTTCTAGAATCTCCTTGGATGAGAATCTTTATGACTGAATTTGTTTTGGGGTTGAGACTCTTTGTAAGTCTCTTTCTGGAAGTAAGACTTCTTTCTTCTTCCTTTAGTGTGACTAGCTAGGGCTTGATCTTCATCTCTTGCTAGTAAAGCCTCTCGGTTAGCTACTCTTGTTTCTTCTTGGATGCATTCTTCCCATAGACTGTCAAACTTCAGTTTCTCTGTTCTGGCACAAATCGTTTGGATGAATGCATCCCAAGGTCTTGTAAGACCATTTAGGGATGTCATTATAAGTTTTTCTTCGTCTATAGTATCTCCAATTGCTTTTAGTTGTTCTTTGAATTGGGATATCCTAGAGAAGTATTCTTGGATTGATTCTCCTTTCTGCATTCTTGTATTCTTGAGCTGAGTTCTAAGATTCATCTTCTGGTTTATGTTCTTTCCTTCATATAGTCTGTTTAGGGAATCAAACATTTCTTTCAGAGTCTTCTTTGATGACACATAGGGAATCGAGTGGTCTTTGATTGAATCTGCAATGATTCTTTTGGCCCTGATTGTGTCCTTTTGGTGCTTTTATTTTTCTGCAACATCGACGAGCTCCGACACTTCTTCTTTGACGAATCTTACTAGGTCATTCTCTTCAAGAATGAGACCAATCCTATACTTCCAGGCACGAAAGTTTTCCACACCTTCTAGCTTGTCAACAAGCTTAACGCTTGTAGACATCTTTTACTTGAAGCTGGGAAAACGTCCAAAAATGAAAATGTTCAAAATCAAATTCTAAACTTACCAGGAGGTGCGCTTTGCTGAGGCGAGTAGCCTGGTGTGCTTGGATCTGAGAAAATCCAACTTTTACCCCTCCAAACTTGATCTGCGGATTTTTGGGCTGGTGCTTCTGGTTTTCTGGTACCTGGTACTCTGGTACTTCTGGTTCTCTGGTTTTCTGGTACTTCTGGTACTTTGTGAAACTAGGGTTTCACTTTTCGGGAGATCTAGCCACTAAAAAGGTGCGCTGAAGGTGCCAAAATGATCCTTGGGGGAGGGCGCACTTTTCTAGATGGTTTTAGGGCTGAAATACCTCACCAACAAAAATCCCTAATTTGCATGTACGACAATAGTGATGTTTTTCACTTTTCTCTTGTGAAAGATGCTCTCTTCAGCTTGGCTCTGATACCATGTTAATGTTTAAGCCATTATTATAGTTCTTTGCATTTCAATAGATAACAATAGCATGAGATAGAATCACTGAGAAATACACAATCACAAGAGGCACATCATTTATCTTGGGAAACCCTCATGGGGCAGAAAACCCAACAAAACTTCCTTAATATAGATAGCCAATACAATGCCAAGAGATAACTCAAACAAGTACAGAAAGTCCTCTCCCAAATATGCGCCTCTCTCTCTCTCTCTCTTCTCCAACTGCAGCTCTGAAACTTGTCTCTCAATGAACAAGTGAATGTGTTTCTAAGTGAGGCGCTAACCTCCTTATTTATACAAGACTGGCACGTGTGGGAGTGTTCTTTCATTGGCAGGGCCGACTTCTTCTCCTGGGTGGTTATAACCAGCTTTATTATATTCCGGGGCCTCTTTGATATATTCTGGGGCCGACTTCTTCTTTTGCCTATTACAATTATATTACGACCAATCCGCAAAATGAGATTTGGTCCTTTTACAATAGTCGACATGATCAATCCACTATGGGGATTGATCCAATGAATAATATATCAAATAATAATAAGAATACACTTTGTAGTTACATTATTTCAACACATCTTGGAGTACCAACCTACGCTGGGGTAGCATACTAGCTTGCGTTGGAGTACCAACTTGTGCTGGGGTAACATACCAGTCTGCGTTGGAGTACCAACTTGCGCTGGAGTAGCTCCCATTACTGGGGATCTCATCACTTCCCTCTACTGGGGAACACATCACTTCTCACTACTAGAGAAAAAAAACATTTGGACCACTCCAAGCTTGTCCCGGACAAAGGCTTGGTCAACGTATCTGCTACTTGTTCATCGGTAGAAATATACTGGAGCCAGTGTCTCATCATAGTCTTCTCCCTCTTGCTGGGATAATCCTCTGGACACAAATTAGGATTTGTACATCTCTAGGCTATTTATCCGCAACATGCTTGATCTTGTAGATCAACTTGGAAGTCACCACTTACTTCCCTTCTGGTCTCAGAACCAAGGAAAAGATATGTATCCCATTCCTTCTGACTGACTTCATCCTTGGTCAATGTAGCAAAGTCTATTGAAGCAAGGGAATCTTCCCGTAAGATATCATATCTCCTCGAAGCCTTTGAAGCTTCGATCTAGCCTTCTCAACCCATGGCATCTGTCTATCAGTTTCGGAAGACGTCTCTCATATGAATTTGAAAGTCTATGAGTCTCCATTCTCCCTCTGAAGCTTGACTCGCTCTGAGTTTGTATAATCTTTGGAGTGATCTGCTCCTCATGATATGGCTCATCAATGTTGCATCCTGCAAAGTCTCATGGGACCATGTTGGTCTCTTCTTGGTTACTGCAATGATTCTGGGTAGGCCCTTTTGGCTCTACTAACTCTTCCCGATGATCTGAAGAGTGATCAACTGCACTATAGGGATTTGTTCGGTCATCTTTGGAGCCTTCTACTCCTTACAATCAATCTCCATATGAGATACTATGTATCTCGCAAAAGTACCCTTATTCGTCTTCTTTTTCTTTGGTAGATGTATATGGTCGTGTATACAAATTCTTATGTGGATATTTTGTTCCATGTCTTAAAATAGAGACCATCTAATATGTTGTCTCCTGCAACCGTCACTATAGCTTCCCTCAGAGTTATCACCTGTGACCTGCCCGGAACAAAGACAACAAAGGGAAAAACAATGGACAAGAATAATACTCTTATAATAATAAAAACAAGAACGAGAACAATAATCACAATAGCTCCTTCTTAGAGCTATTGCTTGTGACATTACTGGAACAAGAACCAAAATAAAAATACAATAATAAGAAATAGGAACAACACCATTCTAGTGTTGTGATCAATCATTCCTCCATGGTAACCTGCTCAGAACAAGAAAAAAAGAACAAAACGTATAATAACATTTTCATAAGAACATATCTATGTCAACAAGAATAAAAAAAAGACAATCTCATGGTAATCATCATATTATTACCAAGGTGATCTTCCTAGAAACAAAACAAGAAGTATCTCCTAGAGGAGATGTTAGTTCATCTTGCAAGAATTTATATCAATAGTACTCGCATGCTGCCAAGTATTCATTGTATTTTGGAGTAATAGAACCTTTCAAGGATTGTTGTCGCAACCAGTAATGTAACAATTATCGAACTTGATATGTGAAAATTAGAAACTTATTAATTTAATCATTCAAACCTGGAACTTGGAGTCTTATCTTCAAGATTGAATGTTGTTGATTTTCTTCAGAGTCTCCTTCACTCAAGATGACAAGTGTTCTCTTTAACCTGTCCCCTGTACTTAAGACAATATGCTTTCTTGACAAAAATATGAGTTAGATAATATAATGCAAATAAACTCTAAAATCTCATCCTTAATCAATCTAATACTTTGAGTAAAGTTAGTTTCTAACTTTAACTTTGAACAAAGGTTAGTATGATAATCATAACTTCAATAAATCAAAATACCACTAGATGTTCATAAGGTTACAATAATGCCATAACAACTAGAGGCATATGAAAAGAATCAAACCTGGAGTGCGTTGTTCCTCTGAATGTGTTGGATATGAGATCCCTCTGGATCTATGATTGTTGCTTGGACTAGAGATCCCTTCTCCTACAATCACACTCAAAATAGTGATACAATTTAAACATATATAAGTACATACCTCCGACAATAGCGACAGACAGTGGCACCATTCGATAGTAGCACCAAGCAATGTCGAACCCTAAAACTTCAAAGTGCTCCAACTTGCAATCTAAAGGTAGCTGGAGATGCGCTAGGGTAAGGCACACTAGAACAACCAAAGATTAGGCCCAACATTTCATAGAAACTTTACTACAACTGGTGCTGCAACTGGCACTGCAACTGGTGCTACAACTGACAGTGCAATTGGTGTGAAGGAACTGGGATTGCAAACCTAGGGTTTTTTATGAGGAAATCCTAATATCTCAACTTCATAAATTTGCANTAGAAACTTTACTACAACTGGTGCTGCAACTGGCACTGCAACTGGTGCTACAACTGACAGTGCAATTGGTGTGAAGGAACTGGGATTGCAAACCTAGGGTTTTTTATGAGGAAATCCTAATATCTCAACTTCATAAATTTGCATATCTGATCAGAGGAAGAGATGCGCCTTAATTAGGCGACCTTCTTAGTGAGTTCAGTAAGTGCTGAACGAGCTTGACAATAAGGGAAACTGAGGATCTTCCTTCCAGCGGTTAGACTATTATGAAGGAAACCAACTTTGATACCATGTTGAAATTTTGGTATCGTTTAACCATAGACAATGTCACATCATTGCCACCCAACCATAGGCATTCACATATGCCACCCTCGAGCACACTAACCTTTACTTAGAATAATTTCGACAAGCCTCTTCTGGAACCAACAGATAAACCCTAGTTGCTAACTGCAACAACAACTCAAGATAAGTCGAGTAATCCTTCTCCAAGGGTAGCGCACAAGAGAGAGTCTCCATATCCACAGAACAAGTACCATACACAACTACAACAACTACAATTGCACTACTCTCTCTCTCAAACTTGCGCCATACTTAGCAAGAATATCACCAAGAAAATCACCAAGAGAGAGACCAAGACCAAGAGATGACCATGCACCCTTATTCCTCCTTGCAGTTGCAATTGCAAATCCCCACCAGACTTGTGCACTAACTGGGTGTACAAATGAGCTAAAACGTCCTCTATTTATATTAATTTGTCCAATGACTTTTCTCGCTGGGCCGACTTAACTTTCTGGTAATTGTATTTTATGTTTATCATTTTCCTGTGGAGCCGACTTGTATTTCTGGAAGATAATATTCTAATATTATTTATTCTGCTAGGCCAACTTGTCTTCTAGGGTTTCCACACATCTGTTTAATGGTTCACTTGCTTCCAGAATTTTCTATTCTAAGTCATAGGTTACACATGGAGGTTAATACCTCCCGCAACTACGAAAACATCAACAATCAGATGTATGGGTAGACCAAGTCTTTGGGTCGTCAACTGACTAAACCCTCGGTTGACCATGTCCACTTATGGATTCACGATCCATGTTGTATGGACAGGTGCAATCACCTTCACTTGAGTTTGTTGAGTTTGGTCCATGACCAAACCTATTTATAGACGATCTCATTGATCGGTCTATCATCATCTCAAATTGTCAGATCATCTCGGGAGATCCGCTCTCGCTCTCATTGAGCGCCTTGTGCTTCAGTGCTACGGTGTCTTTCCACACCACTGTTTCCTCGGATCCGTTCTTCTTTGCGTTCAATCCCTGTTCCAACATTACTTGATTGTGTTTTTGTAGCATTCTACATGATTGTGTTTTCAAAATCATTGCGACCCAAAGATGCATTGGGTGAGAAATGAAGGTTTAGTTAGTATGATAACTCCAAAGGATAAATGAATAAAAGTCTTAGTTTGGCAACATTATGATAAATCTCAAAGATCTTTCTTAGTTGGACACCATTGTGATATATCTGAAAGATTTTCTAGAAAAATAGAAGAAACTTCTAATAATAGTTCACCAAAAAAACATTTTTTTTAATTAAGAATATTAAAAAAATTCTCTCTTTTTAATCATGTTAAAAATTATGCATTTAGCAAGAGTAATAAACTTTATTCGATTATTATAAATATTAAGAATAATAAATACTATATACATTGAAATATATACCTTCGAATATAATGAAGTAATGAATATTTTATACATCGAAATATATACTTTCAAATACATGGAGTAAAAAATACTATATACATTGAAATGCATAGAAATGCATTTCAATATTATATATAAATAGTATTTCAGATACTTCAATATATATCATTAACATATAAATATTTATTATTTTTCTTTATACACATTGAATTATTAAATGATCATGAGCAATAAAGATTAACATTGTGTATATATTGAGATATATATCTTCATATTTGAAATATTTATAATTTTAGATTATATATTTGAACATATATAATATTTCTTGCTTGCTTTATTTAATTAACATTTAATTATTAGACTATAAATAAATTTATTTCTTGCTTGCTTTATTTAATTAACATTTAATTATTAGACTATAAATAAATTTATGAATTATGAAAACATGTAAAATGTGAAAATCATATAAATATTTATTATTTTTCTTTATACACATTACATTGAAGACCATGAGCAATAAACATTAACATTGTATATATAGTGAGATATATATCTTCATATTTGAAATATTTCAAATTTTGGATTATATATTTGAACATATATAATATTTATTGCTTGCTTTGTTTAATTAACATTTAATTATTAAACCATAAATAAATTTATGAATTATAAAAACATGTAAAATGTGAAAATTAAATAGATTATTAATTATAATAAAATAAAAAAACTAACATTTTATCTATTACAATCAATTCTCCAACTATATACCTAAAAAAACATTATATGTATATGGAAATCTAATTACCTTCTGTTTAGTTGTCTTATGGAATGCCTTTCCAAATGTTTCTTGATAAATCCTTAGTTGATCCAATGATTTATCTCGAAAATGTTTTAGCGATAGCCTTGGACCTAAAGAAAACACCTCCCCCTTTTGAAGAATTTGAGTTATATTTCTAGATCCACCTCATGCTTCTGAAAGATCCCCTAAATCCTTGTAGGCATAAGATAAAAACAAACACCCAAAAAATACATGCTAGAAAAAAACCCACGTTTCCGTGTGTTGAACACATACAAATCAACGATGTGTATTTCTAATAAACTTAATATATCAAAAATCAATAATGATTTGTGATATGCATGGGTTTTATTTATACAATATTTATGATGTTTAATAAATTTAATATATCAAAAATCAATAATGATTAATGACTATCCATGCTTATTTGTAATATGCATGGGTTTTATTAGTGATGTGTTATAGGCAAATATAACACATATTTATGATGTTTAATAAACTTAATATATCAAAAATCGATAATGATTTGTGATATGCATGGGTTTTATTTATACAAAATTTAGAACACTTCACAAAACCTATAATTATTAAAATAATAATAAAATTTACATCACTACTTATTAAAATAATATATTTTTTAAATTGTTTATATTTGCCCAAATAATAAATATCACTTACATATCATAATTATTAAAATAATAATAAAATTTACACCATTACTTATTAAAATAATATTTTTTAAAATTTACCCAATAATATCAAGCAAATAATAAATATCACTTACATATAATGATGTAAAAGAATAATTTTTTTTTAACTATAAATAAATAGATATTAAAAAAAAATTAACACAATCCACATTTTTAACGGTAAATAGTATTTTATTTTTTAAATTACCTTATTTTTAAGGTTAAATAGTATTTTATTTTTTAAATTACCTTTATACTCAAGTGGCAATCATAAGGTGGATTGAAATATTTAATATGAATAAAAAGATGGTTGAATTATGTATCATAAATAATACGATTGGTTTGTTTTAAATGACAAACATTTAGGTATGTAAGAATGGTAAAATTTTGATACAATAGAGCTATCAGGTATGTAAGAATGGTAAAATTTTGATACAATAGAGCTATGGAGTGGAGATGGCGAAGGAGAGGTGATTTTTGAACTGGAGTTTTGGTGGGCTACTTGTTTTAGAACCAAACACATAGTGGTAGTTAGCCATGGTTGCTTATCTCTTTTAGTAACTAGTTTGTGTAGGATTTGGTGATATAGATCTCCTCAACTACCATTGTTGGGCCCTAAGAGCCCCCACTATCTTTGTCAGGATCCTTTGAGTGTCTACGTCTTTTGATAGGATTTCAAAGCTCTAGTTTAGTTAGTCATCTTTGAGTTTTTTTAGCTTATGTGATAGTCGAATGGTCTTGTAAGCAAATAAGCTTTTGTTCTTCTATTGTTTCCTAATTGGGTTTTTTTTTAGTTTGTGATTTTATTTTCGGATCCCTGGCCAGTGGACTTCCTGGTGACATTCATTATAATAATCATTAGTTTCTCTTGGATGGAGTCACGGGAACCCTGGCCCCATAGTGATCGAACCGTCTAGTGTACAGTGCTGACATGGGATTGATCTAAGGTGGTGAGGGTTATTATGGCTAATGAAGTCAATGGGTATCTGGGCGCATTGGACGAGGAGGAATGGGACATAGAAGGTCTTTTCAAGATAGTGGATGAATTATGCATCTTAAAGAAGGGTGGTTACCTGCAACCAGAGTCTTTATTACCTTCCTTAAAGTCGATTTTGGAACCAACTACCCAGATAGTACCAAACTCACTATCTCATTCTGTTGGTAATAGCAGGGACCCAGAGGAAAAAACTCCTGTGACCAGTGTGCTTGGTAATCAAGAACTGAGACAAGGATGTGGAGAGTTTGATGGATGTTTCATTAAGCCGACTCTGAGTATTAGGAAAGAGCTTTCTCATAAGTTACCCGACGACTATGAGACAAAGGCACAGGGGGTTTCTACGTCAAAAATTGGCTTAAAGAGTAGGAAACCAACAAGGGTTTGGAAACCAAAACGGGCGCAAAGGCGTTTAGTTATCCGGATGGATGTATGGCTAGAAGAAACTTGTAATATTTCCATGTGTGAACTCGTAGGCAGACTAGCATATAAGGTGAAATGCATTCTTACTTTCACTGAGTGGATGAGTAAAGTTTGGCAGCCAATTATTGGGTATTCGCTGGAATACTTGACTCTTCTTGTAGGGTGGTTTGGACCGATCTTCAGGAGTCCAGAGGACGCAGAGCTCATTCTTAACAAGTTCTAGGATTATGAAGGAGGCAGTGTCATGCTTAAGCGATGGAGAACCCGCTTTGATCCATAAACATAATTTTTTGGTATTCGACACGTATGGGTTTTTCTTCCAGGTTTACCACTAAACCTATAGAACAAAACGACACTCATGGTGATTGGGAAATTGTTGGGTCGCTTCTTGAAGGTTGACGAAGCAAATTTGTATTCATCTGATAAAAGGATGGTGAGAGTGCTTATTGAGCTGGATACACAGTCAGGCTTGATGGATTCTATAGAAGTGGAATGGAGAGGACAAGTCTCTATCCAACGCTTAGACTACCAAGGTATATTGTTACGATGCTCTTTATGCAGAAGGACTTGACATTTATGTAGAGAGTGCCAAACTAGTCATGGGGTTTCTGTGACTGAGGATTCTTTGGAGGAATCTACAAAGGGCCTTTATATGAGTGAAGAAGAACCAGAGTTGTTGGGATTGGGTCGATGTGAGGCAGCGAGTGACGAAGAGGCCATGGAAGTGACTTCTGATACTTTCCTTGGTAAGTTAAAATCTTTCTTTCCAACACTATTTCATAAGCTATCTTCTTAGGAAAGAGATTTCTTGGGAAATGCAGTTTCTGTATCAGAAGCTCCGTCCTTGTTTAAGGATAGTTAAGATATGAACGCTCTAACGGGTGGTGTCCACTCTGGTGTTACTAAAGAGTTGGACCAAACCATTCCTAAACAAGACTTTGGCTTTGAAATCCCGTCGGTCACTAATATCACTCACCCAACGACCGTGATGCCTTTGGGAAAGGAGTCATAGGAGACACACTCTACAAATATCTTGGTAGAGTCGGAAAAGGAATCTTTAAACACTTCTCTTATCCAACCATCCAGGGTTACTAGCCCCATTCCTTTACAAACTTTTTGGGGGTCGGATCCTGAGCAAAGTTCGGGGTGTTTTAATGAAAAGGAACCAAGAAATGAAATGGAGACTCAGAGGAATAAACTAGCTTGGTTGAGAGGTTTAGGTTTTGAAATTTCTCCCATAAAGACAAGGAGTGCACGTAAGAAGAAAGAGAATGAACCCTCAACATCAGAAGAAACACTGTCAAATACTCTAGATTTAGGGGTGCTTAGAGGCATGAAATCCCCGACCAGGGCGAAATCATGATCCTCCTCTCCCTAAATATCAGAGGGGTGGGAAGTCCCCTAAAATTACCCTCCATGCACAGATTGATTGATACTACAAAACCAAATCTCATTTTTCTTCAAGAAACCCTAGTGGATGAGGAAAAAGCCCAAATTTTTTTGCTATCCTTATGTCCTTTATGGATGTTCAGTGTAGTTAGTTCAGTTGGAAAATCGGGAGGTATTTTAGTGGCTTGGAATCCTAATATTGTGGAACTAAACCCTTATCTTTGTGCAGGTGGCATCTTACTGACAGGTTTTCATCTACGAGACAGGAAAAGGATTTGTTTGTTAAATGTATATGGCCCATGTGTAAATCACAGACAGTTTTGGGAAATGGTGGAAGAAAAGGGTCTACTTGACCAGAGGAATTTAATTCTAGTTGGCGACTTAACTTTCTCCACCTGTTTTGAGGAAGTGTGGGGGGAAACGACACTCATTGATCCATTGGCAAACTTCTTTAAAGATCTTTTTTCAAAAAATTCTTTAATGGATATGATTCCCACGGAGTTACGACCAACCTAGCGAAATGGGAGGAGTGGTGTGGTAGGGATTCAGAAAAGGATAGACAGGGTCTATGTACCCGAGGAGCTGCTCATGGAATCAACAAACTACAGATCGTGGGTTGAGCATCCGTTTATATATGACCGTGCTCCAATGATCGTTCAATTGGACTACGGAGTCAAGCCTGTGTTATATCCTTTCAAACTTAACCTGGTCTTATTAAAGGAAGAGCCCTTTGTGGAGTTGGTCCGAGAGGCTTGGAATGCTCAACAGGAGCAAGGAGTGGAAGGAGCACAGTCGAGACTAGTAAATAAATTAGGACTTCTAAAAAGTAAAGTTAAACATTGGTTGGCAGGCAAGAGAAAAATCGACAAAAATACTCTAGAAACTATGGAATGGGAGATTGCTTCTCTTATAAAACAGAGTACAGAGATTCCGCTAAAGGATTTCCCATTGGACCGTTTGAAAATTCTTGAAGAAAATAGGAACAAGTTTTTGGTGGCTAAGGAGGAGCTTTGGAGGCAAAGAAGCAGGGCAATATGGATTAAATCAGGGGACAAGAATACTCAGTATTTTCATAGGTTTGTTAGTTACCGACGGAATAAAAAACATATGTGGGAGATAAAAGATGAAAGGAATATTACTCATACTGGTCAAGAGGATATCAAGAAAGAAGTTGTTAGATATTTCAACTCTTTCTATAAAGAATCCCCTCACAATGGGATCGTGGAGCAAATCACCTCTGTTCGCCGGTATCCAAGGTTGGTTAATGAGGATGAATTGTTGATGTTAGAAAAATAGTGTATAAAGGAGGAAGTGCTCGAGGTTCTGAGTGACTTTAAAAAAGACAAGAGCCTCGGTCTAAATGGCTGGACAATGGTGTTCTTCTTGTCTTTCTTCGATTTGGTTGCAGATGATCTAGTGGCGATCGAGGAATCAAGACTTTCGGGCGCAGTGAACAGTTCCATAAACTCAACATTTATTGCACTCATTCCCAAGGTAAGTGGACAGACGTCTTTTGGCGATTTCAGGCCGATCGCCTTGTGTAATCTTTGTTACAAAGTCATATCGAAGATAATTGCTAATCATATAAAACCGATCTTATCAAGAACCCTATCTGAGGAACAGTTTGGGTTCCTAAAAGGCAGACAAATCATTGATGCTATTGGGACAGCCCAGGAATGCATCCACAGTATAAAAGAAAAAAAGCTCCAAGCTCTCATTCTAAAAATTGATTTGAAAAAGGCCTACGATTGTATCAGTTGGGACTTCTTGCATTTCGTTCTTCTTCAATGTGGTTTTGGCTTGAGGATAACCAGGTGGATTATGGGATGCATATCATCAATGACATTTGCAGTTTTAATCAATGGAGAACCAACAAAGTTTTTCAAAAGTGGAAGGGGTCTCAGGCAGGGGTGCCCATTATCCCCGTTGCTCTTTATCCTGGTTATGGAAAGCTTGAGTCTAACATTAAAGAAAGGGAAAGAAGATGGATTAGTATCTGGAATCAAGGGTTCGAGGTTAATTCAGATTGTTCATTTACTTTTCGTAGATGACATCCCGATTCTATCAAAAGCCACGATCTCTGAATGGGCCGAGATACACATGATACTCAATAGTTTTTGTATTTCAACGAGACTTCTGATAAATGCACAGAAATTAGTTTTTTATCATTCTAGCGCTCAACAGGATGTATTGGATGCTATAAAGACTACCTTTTCTTTTAATTTAAACGAGCTATCTGCTGGATTTAATTACCTTGGCTATTTCTTAAACGTTGACAGGCATAAAGCGAAGGAGTAGGATTGGCTTGTAGCAAAATATGAAAGACGAATCCACCATTGGTGCAATAAATGGCTGACCCTGGGTGGTCATTTAGTTTTGATTAAGGCGGTTTTGGAAAGCTAGGAAATATACTCGCTGGCTTTGGCAGATATTCCCATGTTTGTTTTAATTAAGATATGCTGAATGGTATTCAATTTTCTATGGAATGGAAATAAAAAAAAGAAGGCTATTCATCTTTGCAACTGGCAGATCATTGCGCGCCCGAGAAATTTTGGGGGTTGGGGCTTAAGAAACCTGGAAAACTTCAACAAAGCAATGGTGGTAAACACCCTATGGAGGGCACTGATGCATGATGGTCTTTGGCAATGTGTTCTTAAATCCAAGTATTTCATTACAGAATCGGTGGAAAATTGGTTGCATATGGTTCGATTGGAAGGAATAAGAGGATCTTCGACTTGGAGATACGTTCAAAAAACTCTCCATATTCTTTTACACTGGTTGGCATGGTGCCCGAGCTCGGGGGAACATATATTGCTTGGAAAAGACGAGATCTTGGGGATGGGGGAAAAATCTATGCTATCGAATGAACTAAGATCAATTTTAAATCAGCAAGGGATCTCTTACTTATATCAGGCGAGCAAAGAACACAGGTCGGGAGTGATGGGACAAAATTGGAGTACTTGTAATGAGTTGGGTATTGAGGGGTCATTAGCTGACGAATGGTAGAATTACAGGGATTTGATTATCAATCTGGGCATGCAACTAAGGAGGAAACTCGACACACTCTTGTGGACAGGCAGAGACACATCAGAAAGGATTTCGATTAAAAACATATATGAGGCTATTGAAAATAAAAAGAAAAACAAAGAGATAGGCGGATGGAGAAAATCACTCTGGTCCTGGGAAGTCCCTTTGAAACTCAAGTTATTTAACTAGTTGATGATTGAGAATAAGATACTAACTTGGGAAATATTGCAGCAAAGAGGTTTCATAGGATCGGGCCAGTGCATACTTTGCAAGAAGAATCGAGAGACCATTCTTCATCTATTTGCAGAATGTCATTTCACTTTTTCTCTGTGGGAAAGAATCAATCTAAAATTTAACATCCCGGGGGCATGGAAGGGAAACTCCTTGATTGAGCGGTTCAAAAACTGGAGATTGTTGTACTCAGATTATCTTACTCTTCCTCTTCATATTTGCTGGTATATTTGGAAAGAGAGAAATTTGTCAATTTTCGAAAATAGGGAGCCATCAACATAGAAAGTTACAATATTGTCTACAATACATTGGGCGGATTTGAGGTCCCCTAGTAAACAAAAGAAAGTTAGAAAAAGGGTGTTATGCATGGTGAACGAAGGACCGATCGGTTGGTTTGATGGAGCGACAATTGCCTCAGGAAATTGTTGTGGAGCAGGGGGGATTCTAAAGATTAGTGAGCACAAAATCTTCCATTACCTAATCAACTGCGGGCCTGGAACTAATAATAGAGCTGAGTTGATGGGAGCCCGAGCTCTATTAACTCTAGCTGCATGTTTTTCCTTATCAAAGCTATCGGTTATGGGGGATTCTAAGATAATCATAGACTGGTTGCGAGGGATTGGCAGCCTTCAAGTGATAGCTCTGGATTGTTGGAAGGAAAGAGTAACATAACTTTTAAAATCTTTCCAAAATATTTCTTTTGAGCATATCTATAGGGAAGATAATATTGAGGCTGACAAGCTATCAAAATTGGCTTTGATAAAGGCTCCAGAATCCATTGAATATTTCCAGGTTGAAGGTGGCCATGAAGGGCCACACATGTTTTTAAATTTATATCAATGCACTCTGGTGTTATGGTAACAACAAGATCTGCTACTAGTTTATCTTTGAAGTGGGTCTATATGTTAGGGGGCTCACTGTTTTTTTTATGACAATTTTGTTGTGACAAGAATCTTGCTGGAGGTTGGGAGCAGTCTATATAGTCTTCATGAAAGTACTGTTGTGACAGGTTTTGTTTGGGGTTGGGAACAATCCTTCTATGTAAAAGGAATGACCGACATTCTCCTCTGTTTACATTGTGGAAAGGCGTTTGGGAAGTTAAGTGGCATATAATCCTGTCATTCTTCCATTTGTATTTGAACTGTTTATATATCTATATAATATAGTGTCATTTTCTTGTGGAAAAAAAGAATGGTAAAATTTAATACAATTAAATTAAAGAATTACCTTCAAAAAAATTGCAAAAAATGGTATGAATTATTACACACAACTAATCAATTATGTGTTGAAGACAATATTATTATGTTTATTTCTTAGATAATAAATGAGTGCTAGAACATATTTAATATTTAATATGAATAAAAAGATGGTTGAATTATGTATCATAAATAAAAAGATTAAGATTGGTTTGTTGAAAATGACAAACATTTAGGTATATATGAATGGTAAAACTTAATACAATTAAATTAAAAAATCAACTTCAAAAAAATTACAAAAAATGGTATGAATTATTACACTAAACTAATCAATTATGTGTTGAAGACAATATTATTATGTTTATTTTTTAGATAATAAATCAGTGCTAGAAGATGAGGAGAGTACATGTTTGTGCATACATTGACATGACCTTAAAGAAAAATAGAATACAGAATGGAGAAAAGTTGTTATGTGAAACAAGTGATCAATCTATGAATCAATTAATAGTATTTTTTTGGTGGCTTTGCAGGAATATCAATATCAATTATAAAATACCTTGACCTTTGAAAAAAAATATAGCTCCAAAACATCTCCAGAAATGAATACATAGTGCAAGACAGAGATCTCCCAAGGATAACAACATTGTCGTTTACTCTTGTCAGCATTTTTTCTCTCATTTAAAGCTTTGCTTTGGATTGGCTCTCATAGTTTTGCAAGCCACAAGATTCAACAAGGGTTTATGAGCTCATAATTGAATTTTTATGGTAAAGAAGAGGGAATATAACTCATACACAATTGACATTTGTATCATTTTGTCCTAAGCGTGTGGGCATTATCAAAGTATGATGTGCTATATTTTCCCTGTGACTGCATGCCAGACCTTCAGTAGCTCTTTCACTAGACCAGAACGTAGCCTTATACAATGGGCATGGGATTGCCTATGTTTCTATAAGTGATTAAGAACGTTCCGACACAAGTATGAGCGAGTGAGTGCCAAGACAAGACACTCAATTCTATTGAATTATGCTAAATATGATGTTGGTGATAGGCATATGCAATGCATTCTTGGACGACGCCCAATACCATTTGAATCATTATTTCCGCCACACCAGTTGTTCAATACTCACAGCACTGTATAATATGAAGATGGAGTGAGGGCCTTCAATAGAAATATGGGAGTTTCCTTAACTCATCGTCATTGTAGGGAGTCAAATGGAGACCATCTTTCCGTGTTTTATCTAAAAAGAAGAAACATATTTGAATAAACATACAAGGTTTTGAATATGGAATTTGAGAGAAAAGAAAAAGAAAAGGCAAGAGAAGAAGCAACAAAGAGAGTAGTACTCATTCTCCATGGACATAGCACATGGAATGAGGAGGGACAAGTTCAAGGCAACATGGATTTCTCACTTCTAACACACAAGGGATAAATTGAGGTTCATAATTCTAGACAAATTCTTATGAAAGACACATTTGATGTTTTCTTTCACAAGTCGATGTTGTTCCTTCCTTCCCTTTTATATGTGTGTAAATACAATAAACAAAATTCTCCTAGCTATCCCTTTGTACAAATTAAAATGTCCAAAACATACATACCACTTCAATCTCGAAGGATAGTTCTGTGATGTCCCCTTTCGCTTGATAGGGACGGAGGATGACTTAGTAGCCTATACGACTCTCGTAGGCTATAGTCAATTAAGGAAAGGGAGTTAAGGGGATTTATTTAATGTCACTCGGCTAGGAAGAGTTATGTTTCTAAGTGACATTAAGTGAAATAAAATTGTTAATTACTTAAACATTAAAAATGACTTTTAATGTTTAAGTAAATATTAAAGGGGAAGTAAGAGTCATCTTTGATTTGATTAAAAAGGGGGAAAGTTCTAGAAGGTATGGAAGACGAATAAAATGAGGGGTAGCACTTCACTTTGGCATTATGATTTGATCTCTTATTTGAGTGCTCTTGAAAGCCGAGTTTTTGTTGGGGTTTTAACAAAAGCCTTCCACAGTGGTTTGGTTTTGTCGTGCAATATACACCATAGCTAGACGAGAGGGAAATCCATCTGAGGTTTCCATTGGAGCTACATCTTGTGTATTGTCTTTAGTTTAGGAGGGAAACGATATGAGTGAGGGGCCCATGAGGGTCTCTACAGAGGGACAACAAATTGCTTGGCATGTTCGTGTGGTTGGAGGAAGGCCATGATTCTCCTGGACATGTCGTGGGACTTTCCTGGAGTAGGTCGTGGGTATATTAGAGGTTTGTGGAACTTAGGGAGGTCGATTTGGGTCTCTTGATTGAGTCGTCTCCTCTTTATTGCAGGTTGTGTGATTGGGTAGATTGTTAGGGTCATTCTGAGGGTGTCAATTCACCATGTTATCACACAAGTTGTAAGTTGGGAAAAGCCCAATCTAAACCACAAAATGACGACAACTGAGAGAACACCTACCCACTGTCACCTCATATAGGTATTCCCGTCATTTTAGAGGTGAAGTGATCACCTCAAGGGGGGAATCTTGGGTGACCCTAGGGGAAAATGAGATGGAAAACGATACTTATGAATGGATGCTCCTATAGGTCAAGTTTCTATATGGAAAGAGGGTTGGAAACGAGTCTCGGTAATATTTAATGATGGCCAAGGAGTTAAAGTACCTGCAGTTGATGATACTACCTGCCCGAGACATAATAAAATCCAAATATACAAGATATATGTTAGGTGGAAAAACAAGTTAAGCTTGATGTCCCTATTCGCAGTAGTCAATAGGGATATATATCAGCAAGAAACAATCAATAAATATGCTAGATAAGAAGCTAAAAGTCACATAAAAAATGCAAGAGAGAAACTAGGAAAATGCTAGCACAACTCAAGTAAAATAGCATGAGACTTTAGCATTGAAACAAGGCTGTAATAAAAATGTACTGCGTAGATAATATTCAGCCTTATGACTTTATCAAACAAGTTGTTATAGCAAAAAAACCAACCATCAAAACTTGCAAGTAATCCACCCAAAAAGTGCGCTAGGATTAGTAGATTGTAGGGGCAGAATATTAACAACTTATGACAGTTGAATTGAGAGTTATTTGGAACGTTGTTTAGGGTTTTCTACAACCCTAATGATTGTATATTAAAGTTGTAACAACAACAAGAACTACTTGGAGAAATAAAATGCCCTTGTGGTCTTAGCAAGCTTAGAACACATAAAATATTCCAACTTAGACAATCTCAATATCTCATTTTTTTACGATTACACTACTACATATGGGCAGATTATTCCATGAAATGTTTCCACGCTTAAACTAGTCTCATCTTTTTTTTTTAAACAGGTCGGGATTTTCGTCGATATTGCCACAAAAGTTCATCTCAATATCCACGAACATATTATTTTAACCTAGTTGGGATTTTCGTGGCAATAGCGATGAAAATTTTGCCTATCTCATTGGTCGGTGTTAACGGCTAGTTGACTATTTGATCTATATATGCGTGACTTTAAGAGACTTTGCGACACAATTTCTATAGTTGTGAAACTATTCTTGGCTTTTGTTTGAGCTGTTTATTTTTTCCGTCACCCACCGGTTGAACAAATCCAATTCTCGATCTACATAGCTCGGATTTTGAACTTGCAAGGTTAGTATGTTATTTTTTATTGATGTACTCATTTAACTTGTAAATTTTTGTTCAAATGTCAAATTTCATGTATTGTTTTATGATAATATATTACATAATGGGCACCATGAACATGCTGGACAGGTTGATTTAGTATATTCTATAGGAAAGGGTATGTGGATTCCATAATAATATAGGATTATGGAATCCCTGTACCCTTCAATTGTAACTATAATATCTCTCTCTTTTCATTGGTAAAGATGCCAGAGTTGCTCTTGAAACTCAACCCCGATTGGTGAAATGATAGTAATTGATTGTCATTTCTTTTCTCTTTTATTTTTAAGACCTAACAAAAAGAGAGCATAACAAAGAGTTTAAACTTTGATACCACTCTATTACATCCCTAGTACCCAAAGGGATCACACTTACATAAATTAAAATGAATGCATCTAAGCAGGGACAATAATGGTTTGGGATACTTGCACTAATGGTTGGCTAGCACTTACTAATTCAATTGAATGAAGGAATAAATCTCCATGAATAAAATCTTGGGGACAATTGTTATATTGATAAATGATAAGTTATGAACATATAAGATGGGAGGAAATGTTTATAACAATAAGATGTAACCTTATTAACCCTAAACATGTTAGGTATATATATATGGATTATTATATAAAGAAACATTTGTACACATATGACCTTATTATAAAGAGATGTTATCTATGTTGTGATTAGACACATAACAATCGCTTTTAACTAACCACCTTCAACCATCCTAGCTTATGGTTAGCCACCTTTATCTTTCTTGGCTTATGAATAAGCACCTTTAACAAATGAACTTATGATTACATACCATACTCTCCCAATATAAATAAAGTATATTTGTTTCGACTTTCTCAATAAAATCCACATACCCTTTTACCGTTAATGTGATTTTAGTTCTCTAATTTTTTGTAATCACATGCAATTCTATATGTATTGATTAAATTTAGTTTTGTAGTTGATGCAACTTGTTTATACACTATTAATAGGATAAATGTCTAAAATACTAAAATTCATGGCGTGAAATCTCGATAACATGTGTTGGATTCTTGAGAGGGGTGAATTAGTAATGCGTATATTAATCATTTTTTCTTCGATATTTATATCCAATGTAGAATTATTATCCAATAATGGCGATGTCAAATAAACAATCACAATCACACACATACACGGTACAGATACACGGACAGATCATTTCCAATTTTACTGCTTGGAAGAGCTCAACCTAGTTTAGAGGCACCACAACTTGAGGAAGCTCAACTCTCAAATCTGATTTACAACCAGGAAAAGGCTAACCCAATGTTCTCGGCTACAACCCGGAAGATGTCTACAACCACACATCGCCGCGCATCCCCTTACCACAGTAGTAGAATGATAGAACCCAACTTTGTCAACATGTCATTGTGAAATATACCTTTGTAAACTTGTACCAATAAATCTGAACCATGCATCAATAAACACAAAAAGTGCATCGGCCATTTTTCAACCTGTAATCAACTTGTACCATAAACAAGTGCATCAACCATGCACCAACACGTACACCATAAACAAGTGCATCCAACCATGTGCCAGTGCCGTACCAATCATGTTTCAACTACTCATCAACTATGACTAAATAATATGTACCAACATCATCAACTTCTTACACCTCATGTATGTCCTTGACTCATCAACTACTTGTCTCAACCCTTGCTCCAACATGTACCCTTAACCAAAATCCCTCATCAATTTCATTATCAAATCTGATTTGTAGCTGTAATAGACCTGGTGTATATGATCACATTTACGCAAACCTTCCTTAACTTTAAAACAGAGACTAGCATTTTCATCAAACTTTCTTTAGTCTCACATGCCTGGTTTTGAATTAGTCAACAACCCCTAACTTGAAATAAATGTAACTTTGAAACTGTAATGTATAGAGATCTGAAGCCCGACACACAATGTGTTCTTGATGTGTTTTAGAAATTCACTCAAGTGGCACTACTTGGAATCTCGCAGAAAATGAGTTATATAAAGAGATGACATACCTTGCTGAATTCTAGTACTATTCTAGAGCGACCTTGTAGGCGTTCCCATACAAAATATTTGATGAAGTGTTGAAGCTGTTACGTTATCTGCGGTGTACCCTAACCAACACCAATTGGTCTCAACTGAATTTGGATATGTTATGATTTATAGCGTTTTACTTTCGAAACACGATTTTGACTAAGTTTAGGGACTTGCCGCAGCCTCTTCCCTTGATTAATGAAAACTCCCCAAATACAGCGACCCTGGCGGAATTTTTTACCGCGGATACTTGGATATGTTTTCTCCTTTCATAGAATTCGGATCGAATCATTATAGAAAAAATTATGGTGAAAATGGGTGAGATGACTGAAAATAGCATACCTTAGAAACACCATGAAAGAATTTATCCTTCCTTGCATTTAGGCCTTCTTTTCTTCACTTTCCTCATAATTTCAGCTTGGATATCATTTATATGGACATATGGATATTCAATGTATGTTCAGTGTGTGTTTCAAATGAGAGGCATACCTCTTATTTATGCTCTCCAAGTGGCTTCCTTAAAAGGCATCTTCTAGGTCAAATTTTGGCCCCACTTTCCTTATTTTGGGGTTGGGTCCACTTCAATTTCTCCATTAAAATTATTGTTAAGAATAATTTATTTTGTATTCACTTTGAATTATAAAACACTCATCACTTCACTTTATTATTTACCTTTTCCAAAATCTCTTAAGCCACTTTGATTGTGACCTTTTGGGGCTTCTGAATGACATATGAGGGGCCTCCAACCTCGTAAGGCCATATCTCAAACCCGTGGGGAGTTAATGTGACGTTCTGCTTTTCACCGATGGAGATGACATGTACTATCCATATGGGGATGGTTTGTCTAAGGAAATGTATCATAGCTCATGCCATTTACCCATCAAACGAATACGGGTCCATTACCTTAGGCAGGGGGTCTCAGCTTCTCATGGTCATGGCTTCTCACAACCATGAGGGTGTTATTAATGACAGTTCACATGCCACTTAGAATGACATGACCAAAGAAATGTACATCTGGGATGTTTTCACGACCAAAATTCATATTGTCTCATTGTTCCGCAATTGGTGGCATGGGTTTTAACTGCTCCTTAAAGCGTGGAGTCTTCAGGTGAGGGCTTTCACCGTAAGGGACCACTTTGGAGTTCATCCGTATTTACTTCTTATCAACCGCTGACAAAAAATAATGAGTCATATTTGCATCCAAACACTATTGGGTCCATTACCCAAACCCAACGTGCTCACGGGTCTTTCTTCCAAGGGTTGACATCAATGACAACCAACCTTAATCAACAATCTCCCTTTGGCATTGATTGGCAACCTTTCGATGCAACAGAAATCCTTATCACTCATGCTCCCCACGAAACCATGCCTCTGTCCTCTAAATCTGATAAATGCCGATCCTCTGGAACTTCGTAATGCCTTTGTCCTCTACATCTGATAATTATCCTCCCCTTTGTCATCAATGGCAAGGGGATCTTTCCATCGAAATTTGCTCCCCACGGCCGGCCCGTCTCTTATGGTGCTTCCCTCGTGTACATCTAAGACCTTATAGGATAAGCATTCAAAAACATTCATTTTTGGGTAAAGTACTCCAAGTCTTTGGAAAATATATTCAAAAGGCTTCTGTGGAAGTGGATTTTGTAAAGATAATAATACGCCACTTGTTATTTTGTGCTCACATACTCAACTTCGATGTTCTTTTTAAACAGCGTTCTCATTAGAAAAGTGATACTTGATTGGAATGTGCCAGTCTTGGGTGCATCACCGGTTTCGATATCTTGATGGCGCAATGATATCACAATATATTGGAATGGGTTCATCATACTCAACCTGTATTTGTCAAAGTTTGTTTCATCAAAGAACCTATGTACAACATGTTGTTCTTTTACCAATATACTCTGCCTCGGTTGTAGATAAAGGTATTGGTGATTGTTTCTTGCTTCGCCGTGCAAACACTCACCTAGAGTAGAGCGTTGTTCCAAGCAGTGCTTCGTTGGTCATCATTACAACCTACCCAATCTTGTCATGTGAGCCGCAAGTGATAGATATTTTCATTTTGGATACCATAATCCAAACTCTTAAATTCATTTAGGATATCTAAAGATCCTCTTTCTACGCTAATACATGTGATTCCTTTGGTCTTTCATGAAATCATGCCACCTGTCCAATTACTTGCATGCATTTGATTAGGGATCTTGTCGCATATAGTAGGTTGTCAATCATTGACCTATATTGCCTCGATCTATAGACTTTGAATCATGCATCTTTGCTCAACCTGAATTGGTTGCATGGAATTGATAAGCGGTTTGCAATCTTCCATTCGAACCTCTTTAGCATTTCTTTGATATACTTGGTTTGAAGTAAAATTTCTTAGTTGCTTTGATGTCGAGTCGAAGAAGGATAGTTCTCAAGTAATGACATTTCAAATTCACTCTGCATGTCTTTTTACCAAATTTAAAGCTTAACTTGTCATCCACATACACAAAATAATATCATCAACATAAACTTCAATTAATAAAATATTACCTTGGTTGCCGATGTAGGGTTGTTGTCACGCACTTCAGCACTTTGCGAACCACACTTTTCTTTGTAGATACTTATCCGGTCACGGGTACCATGCTCGATTGCACATTTTAGACCATGCAGGCCTTCTTTGAATTTACACACATACTCTGTGTGTTCTCTGACAACTGAAATCCTTGCGGTTTGTTCAGTGTAGACTTCTTATTCAAATTCTCCATTCAAAGGCGTTTCGTCCGTAATATGCTTTAACATTTTTGGAGCATGCATAAGCTAAAACAAGCGGTGCTTTTCGTGCGGCAACTTGGGCGTATGTCTCTTCAAATTTGATTTCCTTCAATCTGTGCATATCAGCACATACCAATTTAGCTTGTTCCTTGTAACTTTGTCCATCTTCATTCAATTTTATTTTGAAGACCCACTTTGATGATCATTCTTATTCTTTGGATCTTGGAACCAATTCCCAAGTGTCATTTTTTCTCTATTTGATCCAGTTATTTAAATCCATTGGCCTTATTCCAAAATTCATCCTTGCTGGCTTCTTCAAAACAATTTGGTTCAGTGTGAATAAAGGTGGGTGTGTTTGTTCTAGTGAATGGATTTTCTTCTAGTCTCAGCTGCATCTTTGTTCCAATAATTTGGTTTGAAGGATGATTCTTACGTACTTTCGTTTGCTAGGTGTCTTTGGAATGCCTAGCGAACTTGCTCTTCTTACGTAGGATTCTCTTGTCTTAAATACTGTCATACCTCCTTTCTTCTTCTTTCATCTTCTTCTTCAAAAAAGTTGTTCCATTGATTTGTTTCTTCTTTCTTTGATTACAGTCTACTTGTTTCATGAATTGTTACATTGATGTTTTCCTAACTTTGTTTAATCTTAGATTGTAACACTTGTATGCTTTCCTTGTACTTGAGTAACCAACAAGTATTTCTTTGTCCACATGAGAGTCAAACTTTCCATTACGCCATCTTCTCTTTGATGTAGCATTTGCTTCAAAAACTATGAAGTGCTTCACATTTGGCTGGTCTTCCTTTCCATGCTTCATTATGGAGTTTTATGATGTTGTTTACGACACATTACTACATTTTGAATTTGAATTGTTTTATGCACTGCCTATGTCAAAAAATATCTGTCAACTTTGAATCCATTATCATTGTTAGAGACCATTTTGCCAATATTTGTCCTATTCTTTCTTTTCAACAACTCCATTATGATTTAGGTGTCCTAGCGATGGATAATTGTCTTTTAATTCCATGATTGTTACAGTAGTACATAAATTCAGCAGGGTGGTCTCCTCCATTATTGATCTTAAGCATTTGATTCTTGAATCCATCTCATTTCAACCATTTCCTTGTAGATCTTGAAATTTTCAGAATCTTCTGATTTGTTCTTGAGAAGGAAAATTGCGATCATTCTTGTATAATCATCAACTAGCCGTATAAAGTATCTCTCACCGCCTTTAAAGGGTCTTTTGTTGTAGTTTGTTAGCTTCGTCCGGTATGCACAATTTCTGGTGGTCTTGTCGTTGATTATTATTTTGATTTAAACCTGGTCTTGTTTACTTTCCTTGTTGGCAATGCTTGCATAAAGTGTTGGTTGGTTTAAATTGATGGGGCATTTCTCACATTTACTACTCTTTTGCTGAATTTAAAGGTTATCAAAATGCATGTGACCCATTCTTCTGTTTCCTTAATAACTTTCATGCTGCTTTCCTATAGACAACACTTTTTCATTTCAATTTCGCTTAACACATATGTTGCTTGAATTTCTCGCGGTATGGCGACCAATTTCCACGAACCTTCTTTCTTATCTCACACTTTTGTGAATGCGAAGAAGTAACTTTATGACCTTGGTCACACATTTGACTCACACTTAAAGTTATGTTTCCTTATCTTCTACTAGTAGAGACATTTTGCGCCTTTCATTCTTGTTCCCAATTGGTGGCTACCTTTTCAATGATTTTGGATGAATCATCATTTTCCAAGGAGGCTGATCCATCTATTTCCTCTCGTAAAGTAAGAAACTTGTTTCTATCATGCAATTATGTGTTTTTGAACATCCCTTGTCAACATACCAACCACATTACTTCTATTTATTGGCTTGTGGAAGCGTTGGTCTTCGTTGATATATTGATCTTGCTTTCTTATCCATGTCATTTTTGAGGCTCTTGTATGTGACCTACGGTAGGTTTTTTAGGAGGGAATTTCATTCTGCAATTTTGGCCATGTTTCCAAAATTTTTACGCATTTGTAACATTCCGCTTCGGTGCTCAAGGATTCAAACCTAATATGGCTTCTCCTACGTGTTCACTAGGTCTTCTTGAATAACCTTGTGTATGGTTATCAAAGTAGTTATTGTTCTGTTTGTTAATGCGCAATTTACAACTTTATGTCCAAAGTGTGCAAACTGTAACATAAAACCAAAATGTATGGTTTGATGCAGTGGTTGAAGATCTTATGGACATGGGGGTGCTCTTATGAATCCTTCTTATTCTTGAGACTGTCTGTCATTTGTTGATTAGAAGTCTTGAATCTTCTGATTGGAGGGAATTGATAAATGTAGTCTTTCGCGTATGTGTTTTTGATTCTCTTTGATTGTTTCTTAGCTTTTTGGTTTGTTTTAGCCTCTATTGTTTGGAGCTTGATCTCTTTTCTATATAATTGTATCCAATTCCGGACTTGTCGAGATAATGTTGCGGTAGCTAATAATGTCATCAGAACTTTTGAGCTAGTATGCATATTTTTTCTTGAATATCCTTTCTTAATTAGCGACAATCTCACTTTAAGTTAATGGTCCCATCCTTTCCTTCTAGTTGTTCTTTGGGTTCTTCTTCAATTCTTTTATCTTTTCTATTTGAACCTTGATTGTGTAATCAGTTGTTCTAGTTCGTGAGTGTCTTTTTTTTCTTATCTAGTTACTTGCTTGTAGTTTCTTGTTTTCTTCTTTTCTCTTGATAACTTCTATGACATTCATTAATTCTTGGAGTCATACGCCTCTTCAATTTCTTCTTTCATATGCTTCTTCATATTTCTTCTTAGCGAGGTCTTCTTTATCAGAGTCTTCTTTTGCCATGAATAGAACTCTCCATTGTTTCATGCAATCATGACTTCATCTTCGTCACGATGATGGATGTCTTCTTGCTTTGGTGCAAAAGTTTTTCTTGAAAACTTTCTTTGTGGATTCTTTACCTTTATATGTTTTGTCTACCTTTTTTTAGGTAACCTTCATCATTTCTTTTTTTTTTTTCCATGAGGGACATTTGTTAGCAAAATGACTAATACCATCCTGGTAAAACAAATTGAAACACCTCTATACCGTTGGTTCCCTTGTTCAGTTTTTTTTGATGAAGTTGGCCACTTTTCATCATCTTAGAGGCGATGGATTGTTCTTCTTTATATTATTCTTGTTACTTTTCTTTGCTTTGATCTTTTGGATGCTTTGAGAGATGCTTCTTTTACATCACGAATTTTCATTCGAGTTCTCATCTCATATCTTTGTAGAAGATTCCAAGCTGAGATTCGTCCATGCTTATTGAGTTTAGTCGATCTTTCTTCTAGTGTTGATATCTTAGGGTTGAATCTCATAGGAGAATATCTTAGTACCTTTTGAACAATTCACGAGGATTTTTTTGGTTTCTTCTCCCCAATCCCTATGATTACATTCAAGTTCATCGACTTCGTAGAGAGTGACATAGATATCTTCATCTTCCTTCGACAGTTGTTTGAGCTGGGTGAAGCTTTAATTTGACTTTTGGGTCGCTGTATATTTTGGAAGCATTACAAATATCTTTAGTTGATTTACAATGTACAACTTTGGTGAATATCGGTATCCAGCTGAGACAGTCAAGGAATTTCATTTAAATGGCTTTAAGATTATTCTCCACCAAGTTTTCCTTTGCTTTGTCGCGTTTAGGACGAATTTTACATTGGTGTTTGTTGTCCATCTGCAATTGATTATGAAACTTGAGAATCCTTGTTAGCACTATAACGCCTTCTTCTTCATCATTGTGCTCAAAGCATTCCATTGAAATGTGGTATTCCATTTTATACGAGTTGGGTACTCACCATGGTCCTTCGGGACATGATTTACGGAAGGAACCTTCTGCGATACCGAATTGTTTGGATTGCGAGAGGGTGGAATTAATGGCAATGTAATATTGATCACTAGCTTCAAAATGTTATATCAATGTAGAATTATTGTCTAATGATGAAGCGTCAATAGTAGTAATCACACAGCTGTACCCGATTGTTAACTGCATTGAAACCAAATGGGGAAAACACAGATGTTTTTTCTTATATGTCTTGAAGGAATTCATTCATTGGAGGCACCAACTTCCTTTTTCCAAGCGCAAATGGAAGGAGGCTCCAACCCCCTAGTTTCGAGGGCTACAACTTGAGGAAGCTCAACTCCCAATCTGCGGCTACACAACCAAAGGAGGCTCTGGCTTGATGTTCTCAGAAACAACCACCTATCCTTGCCGGGTCACGCCTACCACAGTAGAAGTAGAATGATGGAACCACTCTCACACTATCTTTGCGGATATACTGCTGTAAACACAGCGCAATAGAGAAATCTTAACCATGCATCAACCAGCCGTAGCACGTACCTCAACCTGTAATCAACGACACCACAAAAAGTGCATCAACCATGCATAACGCTAATCAACCTGTACCATAAACAAATTACCATCAACCAGCCACCAACACGTACCATAGAAACAAGTGCATCAATGTGGCCCTTGAAGTATATAACATTCATGTGTCAACTTCTCATCAACCATGACTCATCAATATGTATCCAACATCATCAACTATACATCGTAGCGTATTAGTAACTCATCAACTACTTGTCTCAACCATGTACTCAACATGTACCTCAACCAAAAGATCTCATCAATTTCATCATCCAAATCTGATTTGTATCCTTGTAATAGACGCATTGTATATAATCACATCACCGCAAACCTTCCTTAACTTAAAAACAAAGGACTAACATTTTCATCAAACTTTTTTCTTTAGTCTCACATACCTGGATTTTGGATTAGTCAACAACCCTAACTTGAGTAATCATAACTTTGAACTGTAATGTATAGAGATGTAAACGTTGCGATGTTCTTTAGTGTGTTTTATGGAAATTCCTCCGATTTCTGCTTGTATCTCAGAAAATGAGTTATAGCAAAGAAATGACATACCTTGTTGAATTACGGATTATTCTAGAGGTGACCTTGTAGAGCGGTACTTACACAAAATATTTTATGGGAAATGATGCGAAACTATTACGAGGAATACTACAAGCGGTACCACAACCAACCTGATTGGTCTCACTGAATCTTCCAGGGCTGTTATGAGGAAGTTATGACATTTTTTACCCGAGACACATGTTTATTGACTAACTTAAGGACTGGTCACAAACCCTATTTTCCACAAGTGTAACTCCCAAAATAAGAGCGACCCTGGCCCGGAATTTGCAACCCGCGGATGGTTATGATACTTGCATAGCAATTTCGGGATCTAAATCATTACAGAAAGGATTTATAGCGAAGACATGGTGAGAGATGACTGAGAGAATGGCTTAGAAAGTATCATCAAAGAATTTATCCTTCCTTGCATTTTATTCTTTTCTTCACTTTCCTCGAGAATTTCGGCTTAGATATCCATTTGTACATGCCTCAGACTTACCCTATAGATACAATATTCTCAAGTGTGTTTCAAATGAGAGCATTGCCTCTTATTTATACTCTCAAGTAGCTTCCTTAAAACATCTTCTAGGTCACTTGGCTACTTTCCTTATTTTGGGGTTGGGTCCACTTCTAATTTATCCATTAAAGATTGTGTGATGAAGTAATTTATTTGTATTCACTTTGAATTATAAAACACTCATCGCCGGCTTTTAATTATTTACCTTTTAAAATCTCTTAAACCACTTTGATTACTTTTGACCTTTTGGGCTTCTAGATGACAAGGGATCCTCCAACCCGACTGGAGCCATAACTCTCAAATAGGAGTTATGTGACGTTCTATACCACCAGAAATGGCGCGGTAATGTACTATCCATATAGAATGGGTATTATCTGAAAATATATATCATAACTCATGCCGTTACCATCAAACAAACTTGGGTCCATTACCCAGGCACGGGTCTCCAGCTTCTCATGGCCATAACTCTCTGTAGTGAGGAATTATGTGATTCCACATACCACGAATGACATGACAAAGAACTATCCATCACAGGTTATTTTCACGACATTACTTTCCTTTATCTCATTATTCCACAATTAATCATGGGTTCTCTTACTCCTGGCGTCTTCCGGTGAGGGACTTCACCATAAGGGGGACCACTTTGGGATTCATCATATTTACTTCTTATCAACCATGACAAAAAATAATGAGTCATATTTACATCAGAAACACTATTGGGTCCATTACCTTTAAACCTTTGTACTATGAATTATTTCTTCAAGGGTTGACATCAATGATAACCAACTTTAATCAACAACATGATGAAATCTACTAGCCAAACAATAAAAAATGAGAACATGCAAAAGTGTCATAGAAATAAAATTGTGACCACGTAGAAGTAGCATAAAATTGTATGACCATTGTTGTATGTAGATGCAAATCAACCTGTCATAATTTAAACCAACCCAATTGTGGATGAAAAGTGGTTGGCATTCTTTTTTGAGTGGTGAATTTCAAAGATTGACATTTTGTTTACAAAACAACTTAGAGGCTAGTCTATGGTGTCGAGCAATTCAAGTTTGAGAAATTTTGACCACTTTTGTTAAACGGTGAGTAATTATTTTCCATGGTTATTGAGTACACAATACTCTATAGTACAAATTAGGAAACATATCTATCTTAATAGTGTCGATAATAAATAATAAAAAACATGTCAAAATGTATTAGAAAAAATGGTGTAGTGAGGTTGTGGGTCCATTGTAAAATAAACATATCATAATCGAAAAGGTACTTTAAAATATAAAATTGACAACTTAATGTTTGGTATGGTGTAAGAATTGAATGGTATGTCGGGACAAAGTTGTCACAATGAAATGAAAATAGGGAAGCTTACTTTCGGTTAAAAGGCGACATTAGAAGCGGCTGATGGAAAATGTTATTGAAGCCTTGCTAGGATTGCATGGGCTTGCAAAAATAAGACTTTTAATAACAACAACCAAGTACATTGTAGGGAGAAGGGGCGCAGAGGGGTTATGAATATCGTCCTTGGTAAGAGGTTCAATATTTAATGTATTCTCTATAATGTCCGATTATGTCATGAATTTTAGTAATATTTCTTATGATTTTTATATTTTCTATACACACTAACTTTTCTACGTTGTTTTAAAATATAGGCGATTACTTTAAAATGTAGACCTCAGGTTATTTTCCAAGTGCTAGCAAAATACTGCTACAAGGGAGATGAACCCGAGATCAAAGATATTGAAGCTACTAATCAGACAGTAATGATGATATGGATGGGAGATAGTTAGTGATTCAAATAAGAGATGGAGACATAGATTGATCCAAGACACACATTGCTCCAATGGATGAGGACAACCGGATGATAGTCATGATGTTGATCCTCTATAGAATCCGCGATCAACCTCTTTATGAAGGCTCAACAACAAATCTTTATGCGCTATATTGTTGTTGGTGAGACACGAAGAGTTTGAATGGTTTATCGAACACATGTCTCACATAGATATTAAGGTGTTAATTTGTTAATTATTTATGCCTACATGTTCACAAATACTTAAAAGGTTCAATTTTTTTCCTATATTGCTATTGTTTCTAATTTGTAAATTAATACATATTGGATGATGATATATAGATGATTAATATTGTTTGCATTGACTTATTGTTTAGAATTTTGTAGATTTTTAGGTGATGTTCTATTACCGGCGTCAAATATTACATATACGCACATATCGAAAAATATCTGTGATTATAAAATAAATTAGAATGGACTATCGGGCTATTGATGCATGTCATAATGATCATATCATATATTATGGACACAATATGCATTAGAAAATGAATGCCACGTGTCAAAATAAAGTAGATCTCATCAAAATCTAATATTCAGTTATGATTATGAACAAATCAATAATATTCTGATGAACTACATGAGAAAAAGTGGTGGTACAAAGAAGAACCTGGTAATGTTAGACTTTCATTAGTAGCTAATGGTGTCAATCCAGGCAGGAGGCTTTGTTCTCATTACTCAATATTGCTTTGTTTTTGTTATAAAATAATAACCTTCCTCCTTAGTTTCGATCAAGAGAGCACACAATGTTGGCAATGATTGTTTAAGTCATTTTAATTATCTTTATTTGCTTTGATATGACAAAGTATTTCATTTCTTTGTTTCATGCATGGTAATTATTTCTTTTATATCACATGACATCTAGATAAGTATAATTAATCATCACGGTATGTTGAACCAATTAGCTAGGTACCGGGTTAAATATATGAACATTATATATTGAGCCTCTGTCGATGAGTTGTTGAAGTTATGGGTTGGCATCACTATGTATGACATCTCTAGACCAATAGGAAAAAATGATTTCTATTCCATGGAATACTATCATGGACAATTCATGATGCTCAGTTAACTTACATTTTGTATTGTTACTTTATTTTGTGATTTAATATTATATATATTTATTGAAAAAAATTATGCATTATTTAAATTGTAACTCTAATTTGGCACCACATTAATTCATATATCTTGTAAGTATTCAAACAGGGGTGATTGCATGCAGGTTGTTGTCAGGATAAAATATCGTTGTTCAAGGAGATTAGCAAAGGAAGTGTTTGATGAGGTATAGACACTTTTACCTAGAGCGATGGATTATCTAACTTCTGAGAGAAAACAAATTTCAATGGTAAAGAAGAAAGCGGAAAAAACCAAAGAATGACACCCTCACCTATGGAAGTTGGAATATATTAGAAATCATCAAGGTACACAAATTATTTATGTATGACCTATTATATAAATCTTGGCTAATTTCATTAATATTAATTTCATTTCCATTAATTAGTGTTAATTTCAATTTGTTGATGTTTCTTGAATGTCGTTAAGGCACAAATGGAGCTGCGAATGAAAAGTTACCTTGTGCAATTCAGTAGATTTCAATGCTACGAGCACCTACAAATGGTTAGAACATTACATGTATATCGGAAGACATAGTGGTGAATGTGAATGGAAGGATGACAAAGAGGTGGAAAGATTTGTTGTGACATCAGGGAAGCTGTCGTGCATTGAAAAGTGTTATTATTACTTCTAATGGTGATGATCATGAACAAAATGCTGGTCTTCCTTGGTTGTTGAGATGTGAGGCAATGCTTGTAGGGTCATTGAAAAATTAGGGTTTTAATGGGGTGTTGATAGAACATACAAAATATCTTAACTAAAAAGGTGATTTTGATGGGGTTAAACACATGATTGACATACATTCATTAAAGTAATAAGTAGGGTTATAATATATTTCTATTGAATTTTATTTTGGAAACAAATAATGAGTATTTGTTTTTTGTTACGATACACAGCACAATCTCTCCTAGGCGACTTTGACAGCAACATAGAAATAAATTATTTATGTACTTGGAAAATACATAAGGTAGGTATTGTTTTATGGAAAATGCTGTGATTTGTTGGATGAACTTTATTGACATTATCTTTAAATGCAAAATTTATGTACCTTGATATTGTTTTGTGCATGGAAGGCATTTTTAGGTGGCTATCATCCAAAGAAATCCATAAAGATATAAGGTATTGGAGGAAATTCCTTGACTATTGTGTCAAATGCCAGTATACACCTCCAACATTTTTCAATGCACAAGAACACACCCTCATACACCAAGTTGAGAGATTGAATTATGTGGACCGGTACACACAAGGTCGATGTGGATGGTGGAGGTAGTTGAAACCAGTACACACAAGGTCGATGTGGATGGTGGAGAGGTAGTTGAAGTCATTGAAGGCTTTTGTTAGACAAAGAGCACGTCCGGAGGGTTCTATGGTTGAGGGATATATGGTATATCAATGCATGGTGTATATTAGTCAATATGTTAAGCCCTAATATTGGCTCATTACCCCTTAATTGGGGCATATTACATTAGTAATGTTATTTTATTTATGTCGGCTTTATTCCATTAATTGCAATTATACCTCCTAGTTTCCTATATATACCAAGAATACATTTTCATTTGGAATCATCTTGGAATTGTACATTTATATGGGCATAAGGAGGTTTCCCCCTCAAAGAGGCTTATTGTATGAATTTCTCTCTTTTTCAAGGTGTTTAGTACTTATTCTGAGGTTTTTCTATACTATATTGATATTTGGTTCTTAACATATGGTATCAGAGCTCAAGGTCTTGGGGTTTCACTGCTACATCCGAGATACCTTGGAATTTTTGTTATAACTTTTTTTCTACAATGTTTCAGAAGGAACGTCTTGGAATGTATTTAGTATATGGATCAAGGTATGTTGGGTTAAAATTTCAGCTCCCGAGGCCTTATAATTTCGGAGATACAACCTGTGCAAGATAGGGTTTTGGAATCATCCTGAAATGAGTCATTGCAGAATTTTCACTATTAAATTTTTTATGTAATGTTTCAGACCCTGAAATCTAGAGTATATTCACATAAATTAGTAAGGTATCTGTGGTAAAACGTTCAGCTTCTGGGTCATCTTACATTTGTCGATACACCCTGTGGAAGATAGGGTATCTGACTAGTCCTATTGACTAGTCTCAAGAATGTGTTCCAGGTAAAGCAATCATAACTTCTTCCTAGAGTATCCAAATTGAGTGAGACTGGTTGCATTGGATAGTGGAAATTCTATAGTATTTCTGGTACGAGTTTTAGAATTTCATATCAATTATTTTGTGCGAGGCACGCTATACAAGTGACATCTCCCGGAAAATCCAAAAATCAGCAAGTTGTGGGGCAGTTACAGTAAATTCCACTTGAGACATGCAATTTTGATCAGAGCCGTGGCATTGCAGAGAAGAAATATCAGAGAACTACAAAAAATAAAGTTTCATACCCAGAAGGGATGAAACTTTGGAGATACAGCAGAAGAAATATTGTCTAGCAGAACCACCTCAAAATCAAGGTTCAAAAGTGATACTTGGCCAACATGCCACCCAAAAAGGGAACTTCTACACCAAATAAGACTCCAGATAATCCTACATGGACTCTTGATGAAGGTGAAAAAATGCGTAGGGACATAAATGATTTACAAAAGAAGACAATAACAAAAGATGAACTACAAGAGATGATGGAGGGTTTAAAAGGGGAGATCATGAAAGGATTGAAAAATTTCATAATAGAGAGGACACCTGAAAGTGAAAATGTATCCCATGAAATTCATGATGAGGACACAAGGAAAGTGAATCAAGAATGGATAAATTCCAACTTTGGGTTGAAGCCCAACCACGTTCCTAAGATCGATATGAGGAAGTTTGATGGCAAGAACCCAATCACATGGATACTTCAGATGGAGAAATTCTTCGATCGACATAATGTGCCACATACACAAAATGTACGAATTGTTTATTTATATTTAGAACCCAATCAATTTGTATGGTATCGATGGCTTTGTTCTCGCAAATCACTCATCACTTGGACAAATTTTACGGAAGAAATGATAGCACACTATGAGGATTCAAGGAGTAATACCTTCTTTAGCCAATTGATAAATCTCAAGCAAAAGAGTTCAGTTACAAAACACATTGAGAACTTCCAAAGATTGAATATAAAGGAAACATATATTTTAGATGATCACTTGATTGATGTACTCATAGGAACTTTAAAGGATAACATTCAACATGAGGTTCGCCTTTGGGAACCCAAATCATTGGAGAATGTATTTAAGGTGGCAAGAAATATTGAAAGTAAAAATATGGCTATGGCTACTAGAAGGACCAATCCCAACATCTAT